>JZKD02S0134360.1:0-14366 GCA_000966675.3 Picea glauca
GGGATTCCTTTTGATGATTTTATTCTTTTCATTATATTTTTCATTAGCAGAAGGTGCAGATTTATGTTTACTTGGGATAGTTTCAAATGGTATTGTTCTTGTTTTCTTTTCTTTTCTATTTATGGGTTTCTTAAGAACATCTGCATAGCTGATTTTGTCATTTTCTTGTTCTGTAGAGGGATTATATCCTAGTCATGTCTTATCATTTGATGATTTATGACTGATAAGAATGTTATTCAAGATTTTTGAGTTGTTTTCAAATTTAGACCTAATATCTTCTTTTTCTAGTTTCCCTTTTAGTTGAACTATTTCATCCTCCAATACCTCACACATTTGTTGTTTTTCACTGAGTTCTTTATTCAATATTTCTTATTTTCTTTTGGTTTCTTGGAGTTGAGTTTTTAACTTAATAATCAATTGTTCCAACTCACTGATGGTTTTGGAAACTTCCTTCTCTCTTAATTTAGTAGCTTCTTCAATCTATAGAAGCTCTTCCCTTAGTAACCTGTTTTTTTATTTTTTATCTTTTCTTAGTTCTTCAATTACATGAAGGAATTCTTCTCAAAGTTCACTTCTTCTTCATCTTCTGAATGATTATCATCTTGATTTTTTATTCCCATAAATAGAACCTCTATCTCCTCTTCTTCATTTTCTTTTGATGAACTACTATCTTCTTGGGTAAAGAATGTTTTTTTCTTTTTCTTGTAGAACTTCTTTTTATCATTAGTTTTTCTTTTCTTCTGATATTTGAAGGTTCTTTCATAATTACTTTCCTCCTACCTAGTATGGGGACATTTATTGGAAAAGTATCCAATTTTTCCACATTTGAGACATATTAGAGGAATCTTTCCTTTGTATTTCCCAATCCCATTCTTGAGTTTCTTTATGAAGTTGGCAGTTTCTTCATCAGATATATCTGATAACTCGTCATTGGTCTTTTTCTCCTTCCCAATCTTTGTTTTATATGCTTTAAAGGTTGTTTCTCTTTTTGATGGTTTTTCATTCCCTGTTCTCATCTCATATGCTGTAAAAATTCCATGAAGCTAATATACTGTGAGCTTTTCAAGTTCTGGCCTATCTTCAATTGTAGAAATCTTGGCATCATATCTCATAGGTAATGACCTTAATATCTTTTGTACGATAAGTTTATTGGTAATTTCTTCTCCTGCTACTCTGATTGAATTAACTACCTCATCTACCCTATGAAAATATTTAGCAACGTTCTCTTCTTCTTTCATTTAAATTTTTTTAAACTGAGTTCTATAGGTTTGTAGTTTGGCTTATTTCATTTTAGCAACGTTGTATAAATATGGGACAAATTGGAAGTTGTATATGAAAATATTTAGCAACATTCTCTTCTTCTTTCATTTTAAAATTTTCAAACTGAGTTCTATAGGTTTGTAGTTTGGCTTCTTTGACTTTGCTATCTCCTTCATATACAACTTCCAATTTTTCCCATATTTCCTTAGCTAATTTACAATGCATAACCTTCACACATATATAATTTGTCAATTCTCCTAGAATGAAATTAACTGATCTTGAGTTGTCATTGCATCTTTTCTTTCCTGCAATATATGTGGGTGGATTGGCTGGTGCAGTCTAACCATCTACAACAGATTTCTAGACATCAAAACCAAGATCCAACAAGAAGCTTTTCATTCTTATTTTCCAGAGAGAATAGCCACCTCCATTGAACAATGGTGCTTTGTTGGAAGACATTCCCTCTTGTTAATCCATTTCTTTCAGGATCTACCTTCAAGTTATTAGACTGTGCTAAAGGCACTCGCTCTGGTACCAATTGTTGGAAATATTGAGAGGGGGGGTGAATCAGTATTACCGTTTTTTCAACAATTATCAATTAATTTCATATTTTATTAATTACCACAGTAGATCAACAACATAATTGTATTTAAAATAAATTATATAAATATAATTAACAATAATTACAAGGTTTTATAAAGAATAGTGAAGGAAAGCAATCCTTTTTAGAGCACCAACTCAAGGAGACACAAATCCCCTTCTTCAAGAAACCAAACCTAGGAAGCACGAACTCCCTTTTTTTTAGGGCACCAACTCTAGGAAGCACCAACTCCCTTGTCTTTAGGGAACCAACCCTAGGAAGCACCAACTCCCTTGTTTTTAGGGAACCAAACCTAGGAATCCCCAACTCCCTTGTCTTTAGGGCACCAACCCTTGGAAGAACCAACTGCCTTATCTAGTAAAGGATGCGAATCCTTCCTTGCTCCTCCCTTCCACCCTCACTGTGTAAGTATCATCAGTTCCTCTTCTTGGAATCTGCTTCTGTTTTGATATTCTGATATGGACTTCAGAGACACCTCTTCTTCACCATTCCTTCTTGCTTATATATTCTTCCAAATAGTGTGATATATGAAGCATTGTGTCCCTTTGTTTGGACCATCACACCTCTTCATTTAAATTAACAATAATAACATTTTTTTCTCCATTATTATTCAAACGTTATCATGAAGGATTTTCAATTTAGTGAGAGTGATTTTCATAAATCGATCACTGATATGGATCGCTTTCATTTTTAACTCGATCCCATGCCTCTCTATTTCATTCTCAATTTTTGTTGCTCAGATCTAATATTTTTTATTATCTTTTTAATCCATTGCGAGTATTGAATTACTTAAGATAAATTGGGACAAAGTCCATATCCTATCTGGTTCAACGTTCATTCTTAACCGAGATAAATTTCTTATTTTGTGTGTTAAACTTCACCCATAAACACTTCGGGACCTCTATTCCATACGACCATAGGTGGTGACTAGACGCTAAGCCAAACGAGTGCTTAATCACTTACCAAGATGAACAGTCACGTTTTAATTGCACGTTGAGATGGACGACTATCATTTACTTCAGAACTTCATCCTTTGGGACTTCCAACCTTTGCAGTCATTCAACCTTCCTGGAGTGCATTTCACCGAAGTGAATATACTATATCGAATGGTCAATAGTTAATCTTCCATTGGATGGATGATCCTGGTTTATCCAGAGTTTTTAAACAAATTGACGGTCAAGACTTAATCTACAGTTGAGCAGACGATTCTCGTTTACTTTAGAATTTCAGAGTTTCCGGACTTTGACTTTTGAAGTTTTCCAACTCCTCTAGAGAAAATACCTCTGGAGTGCTTATCATCACTTCCCTACTTAATAACCTTCACAAGTCTAGGAGCTAGGAACTTGGGCTTAGGTACAAAGGAACTCCTACTCTTCAGGCATTTGGCTATTCATGACTCTAGGACTTCGGGCTACTCGAGCTATGAAGTAGTTCACTCCCTTTGAAGATTTACCTACCGAATAATTCACAGAATGACGGTGACCGCTTGTTGTCAGTCAATTGCCCACACTCACCCTATTCCATTTTCTTAATACAACAACTGAGAAAGGGTCATGAGAATCGTAAATCAACAACCAACATTATTTCATGACTTTAGCCTTCAGTGTTTCAGGCAATTTTTGGTAGGAGAAACTGGATATCCCTGAAGGACATGTCACCTAGATTCATGACTTACGTATACCTAAAGTTCCAACTTGACCTTGACACTTGTCACCATCTGATTACGTCATGTGTCCTTGTCGACATGGTCTATGATGACGTGGGCTCTTAATGTGTGTGCCACATGTCATATTCTTCTTTTTCCACATGTCTTACTTCGTGATTTCAGAGCTCCAGCCTTCGGGTGAACTTACATGTTTTTAAACCCTTTTATGCCGAAGTGGTCAGTGTTGAAGTTGACCACAATTGGACCCACCTATCCTCATCCAACGTTCAACATGCATTGTCTAGATATGATGGCCCTCATTCACTTTGGAAATTCGGGGATCTGACCTTCGGGTGAACTTACATGTTCTTGGATTCTTTTCACTGGAGTGGTCCGCGTCGGAGTTGACTACCTCCTTCCCTTTACTATGATCTGATAGTTCCCATATTTCTCTCAAGATCAATGGTTAACGATATTTCGTAACTTCGTGTCTTCGGACTTCGAGTAAACTTACCTGTTCTTGGCTTATTTTCATCAAAGCAGTTAGCGTCGGAGTTGATAGTCTCCTTCCTTTGACTGTGATCTGACGGTTGAGGATTATTTATCTTGATCTAACAGTTGGGATTTAATTTCTCCCAGCTTCTGGCTTCATCTTGATCTAGCGGTCCTGGACTATCCTGAAAAATTCATCAACGAATAAAATTCTTCCTTGATTCTTTTGGAGTTTTATTCTGGAGATTTAAATCCTGATAGTGTTTCTGCAATGCGCTTCTCCCTCCTAAGATTCAATTAATGTTGTTATACACCCTTTTGACATCAATGACAATATAATACCACTATGTCCAACAATGATTTTCAAGAAGAATGACTATCTAAGACCATTGCCCCACACTGGCCACAAGAGGAATCGTTTTCTATTGTACATTAGCAATCTATCGGACAATTTTCATTACAAAAATGATTTTCCGGTCTAGACCATTTTCTGAACTGGAAAATGCCCGTCCGTCAGAAATCTCAAACCACTTTCCAGACTGGAAAGGAACTACCCAACCTAGACCATTTTCCAAACTGGAAAATGACTGCCCATGAATAAATAATATATATCAATGCTTGCTTCCAACCCCGGGAGCCATCTCTTCCCTTTCAACTAAGGGAGTTATCTCCACGAGCCCCATATTGTCCCTTAAGTATGCAAACTTTATCCTGGGCAGAGAATTTGTCAAAATAATGTTACCTGCTCATATGTGGAGATATATTGGAGTTTCACTTCTCCTTACTGGACTTTATCACAAATAAATTAGTATTTTATCTCAATATATTTTGACCGATCATGAAACACTGGGTGTTCTAATAACCTCATGCAAGTTTGATTGTCACAGTATATTAGGTTCAAATATGGTACCTGATCAAATAATCCATAAATCAACTTCCTCAACCATACTACTTCGGTACATTCCTCACATGCTGCGATATATTTTGCTTCTGATGTGCTGAGTGCGACAGACTTATATTTCTCGTTGGCCCATGATATCATAGCAAAGCCCAAACTGAAACACATCCTTGAAGTACTCCTTTTGTCTTCTACAGTCCCTGCCCAATCTAAATCTATGAATCCATGAAGTTGTATATCATTGGATGAGGTGTATCTTAAACTATATTTTAGCATCCCACGAATATATATTAGAACATGATTTGCAACTATCAAATGCTCATGTATGGGTTCCACCTGGAATTGGCTTAAAGGGTTTACAACAAAGAAAATATTTGGTCAAGTATTCACTAGATACATCAACGACCCAATCAATTTACGATATAGGGATGAATCTATTGGATCAGAATATGAGTCTCTTACTTTTCTTATATATGTGTTCATAGGAGTGGCCATGGATTTGCAATCCATCATTCAAAATTTTTGAAGAATTTGCAAGCCCTAGATTTGCAATCCTTTCTGCTACACCATTTTTTTGAGGATTGTGAGGAACAATTAGCTCCCTCCTAATCCCTACTGAATTGCAAAAGGAAAAAAATTCCTTGGATATTCTCCTACATTATCTTTTCACAAAGTCTTGATTTTCTTTCTTGTAAGGTTTTCTATTTCTATTTTGAATTCTTGAAACTTGCTGAAAAATTCATCCTTTTTTCTCCAAGAGATATAACCAAGTCTTTCTTGAGTAATCATCTATCAAGATTACATAACAAAGAGAACCTCCTAGAGATTTGACTGGTATCAAACCACAAACATCTAAATGTATTAGATCTAGGATTTTCTTAGATCTCTTATTGCTACTTGAGAATGGCGTCTTAACATTTTTACCAAGTGCACATCCTCTGCAAACTCCTTCATGTGTAGACTATAGTTATGGTATTCCTTCAACCATTTTCTAGAGGAAAGGTAATGCTTGATAGTTAAGATGAGCATACCTTCTACGCCAAAGTTCACTAGGATTGACTTCATAATTTACACGAGCTTCATCATTATGTTGTAGTAGTTTGTATAATCTTCCTTCACGAGTTCCAATAGCTATAGCATTATCTATGTTGGAGTCTCTAGACCAAGATAGTACTTCACCATATACAAAGGCTATTATATTTCCTTTGTCTTCTAGGAAAGATATAGATACAAGATTATTTTCTAAAATAGGTACATATAATACATTACTCAAATGAACATTGTTACCTAATTTCAATTTGACGAAGGCTTGACCAATTCCTTTGACTGGATAGGTGTTCTTGTCTCCAAGTTCTACCTTGTAGGATGTCCTCTTTTCATTTAGACTGGAGAGTCTGACCTGGTCTCCTGTCATATTCCTGGAAGCTCCACTGTCAAGTATCCACATGTCATCTTCAAGAGTTCCTGTAAGAGATGAATAGTGTAGATGATCTATCTTTTCATTCATTATTCTATTGATTGATAGTTGGTCAAACTTTGACTTTGACTGGTCAAACATTGACTTGGATTGGTCAAACATTGACTTTGACCCAAAATATCAACCTTAACGTTTTTACCTTATGAGAGTGCCAATAAGTGCATTGGACTAAGGCGCACTAGAATATCCTCTCCTTGAGTAAAATGTTCCACCATAAGGTGAAAAATCTAAATTTTGTGAAAAATATCTCTAACTCTACACTCTAAATATGTTGTTTAATAATATTGAATTGGAGATATTAGATCTACTTAAACTATGTTCTACATCTTATTTGTAGAGTACTTCTAAACCTACTAGACATGTTGGATTATATATTCTAAATCTATTTTAATAATCCTCCTTCAAGTCTCATATTACTAGAACAAACCTATGCTAAACTCAACCACCAAATTTGCTTTTCATCCTCCAAGTATGGACTTCTTTCCATTCTTAAATGAATCATGTGTATTCTAAAATTGAAAATAAGGATAGGACACACTATCTCTAGAAAGAAATTCCAAAATTAGACTTATGCATGGTCATAATTAAAATCTATCTAACTTTACACTCTAAATATGTTGTTTTAACACTATTGAACTAGAGATGTTGGATTTACTTAAATTGTTTTTCTAAATCTGCTTTGGAAAAGACTTATAAACTTGTTAAAAATGTTTTATTATCTATTCTAAATATGATTTAATAATCCTCCTTCAAGTTACATATTACTATTATAGACCTGTACTAAAATCAACGACCAAATTCACCTTTCTTCCTCCAAGTAGGGACTTATTTCTATCCTTTAATGAATCATATGTATTCTAAAATTGAAAATAAGGATAGGGAGCACTATCTCTAGAAATAGATCCCAAAATTAAACTTATGCATGGTCATAATTAAAAGGAGGGTTTAATGGATAAAAATAGGAAAGAAAATCCTAAAATTAACCAACATATAGAGTGCTCCCTCTTTTGCAATAATAGTAAGTGTAGGCTTATCTCTTGATATGGACAACATATCAATAAAAGTGCCCCTTCAAAATTCATCCATAAAGAAACCCACCAATAACTAAGATCCTACCATATGATTCCAAAGAAAGAAAACTCAAATTTAGTAAATGGCTCTAAGGAGGGTTGCACAGTCTAGGCCTGGGTAAGAAACTAATAAAGCTCAAAGAAAGGGGATGGAAGCTCATCAAGGAGGGTGCACTAAGTGAAGTGACATCGAGACCTCCCAAAGCACAAAGTTTCTATAAATATCATATAAACATCAAGAATCCGACCAAATACTCTCTCAACCATGCCAAAATGTAATCAATCCTTAAAACTTCAAAGTGCTCAGAGCCATGAGAATTACACCGCAGTCAATGTTAAAGGTTCTTGGAAATTAAATTATTTATGAGGCCCAATTCAAATCCTTTGACATAATGAAGTGCAATTTCCATAGCCACAAGAAGAATACCTAGAGACAAATAAGTTGAATAATTGAAAGTAATGACTAATACCAAAAATAAAATAAAATAAAAATGTGCATTCAACCAAAACTCCTAAGTACAGAACAATCAATTAATAACATTTCATTGGTTCAAAGACAATCACGTCATGCAAATATGAGAAATCACAATGCAACAAATTATACTTTCAATATACACAATGATTATCTAATGTATAAGAGTTCTAATTAGATATCATTTTTGGGATTAATTGTGTAGTGTAAGTCATTAATCTATGACCCATATCCATGAGTATTGGTCACAACTGACCAATAATTCTCATGATCTGAATAGTCCACTTAGCACTGATTGCATCGGGTTATTCTCGCAGGGGTGAAGAAATGGGATGGAAACCAACAAAATGAATCACATAGCATCAATCATCACTTATGGGGCTTGCACCCGGTAACCAGGACTTCCCAGGTGGTCACCCATCCCAAGAGGCCTCTAGCTCAAGTGCACTTAACTGTGGATTTTTCCCCACAATCAAGCCCACTTAGATTGCCACCCCNAGATTCAATTAATGTTGTTATACACCCTTTTGACATCAATGACAATATAATACCACTATGTCCAACAATGATTTTCAAGAAGAATGACTATCTAAGACCATTGCCCCACACTGGCCACAAGAGGAATCGTTTTCTATTGTACATTAGCAATCTATCGGACAATTTTCATTACAAAAATGATTTTCCGGTCTAGACCATTTTCTGAACTGGAAAATGCCCGTCCGTCAGAAATCTCAAACCACTTTCCAGACTGGAAAGGAACTACCCAACCTAGACCATTTTCCAAACTGGAAAATGACTGCCCATGAATAAATAATATATATCAATGCTTGCTTCCAACCCCGGGAGCCATCTCTTCCCTTTCAACTAAGGGAGTTATCTCCACGAGCCCCATATTGTCCCTTAAGTATGCAAACTTTATCCTGGGCAGAGAATTTGTCAAAATAATGTTACCTGCTCATATGTGGAGATATATTGGAGTTTCACTTCTCCTTACTGGACTTTATCACAAATAAATTAGTATTTTATCTCAATATATTTTGACCGATCATGAAACACTGGGTGTTCTAATAACCTCATGCAAGTTTGATTGTCACAGTATATTAGGTTCAAATATGGTACCTGATCAAATAATCCATAAATCAACTTCCTCAACCATACTACTTCGGTACATTCCTCACATGCTGCGATATATTTTGCTTCTGATGTGCTGAGTGCGACAGACTTATATTTCTCGTTGGCCCATGATATCATAGCAAAGCCCAAACTGAAACACATCCTTGAAGTACTCCTTTTGTCTTCTACAGTCCCTGCCCAATCTAAATCTATGAATCCATGAAGTTGTATATCATTGGATGAGGTGTATCTTAAACTATATTTTAGCATCCCACGAATATATATTAGAACATGATTTGCAACTATCAAATGCTCATGTATGGGTTCCACCTGGAATTGGCTTAAAGGGTTTACAACAAAGAAAATATTTGGTCAAGTATTCACTAGATACATCAACGACCCAATCAATTTACGATATAGGGATGAATCTATTGGATCAGAATATGAGTCTCTTACTTTTCTTATATATGTGTTCATAGGAGTGGCCATGGATTTGCAATCCATCATTCAAAATTTTTGAAGAATTTGCAAGCCCTAGATTTGCAATCCTTTCTGCTACACCATTTTTTTGAGGATTGTGAGGAACAATTAGCTCCCTCCTAATCCCTACTGAATTGCAAAAGGAAAAAAATTCCTTGGATATTCTCCTACATTATCTTTTCACAAAGTCTTGATTTTCTTTCTTGTAAGGTTTTCTATTTCTATTTTGAATTCTTGAAACTTGCTGAAAAATTCATCCTTTTTTCTCCAAGAGATATAACCAAGTCTTTCTTGAGTAATCATCTATCAAGATTACATAACAAAGAGAACCTCCTAGAGATTTGACTGGTATCAAACCACAAACATCTAAATGTATTAGATCTAGGATTTTCTTAGATCTCTTATTGCTACTTGAGAATGGCGTCTTAACATTTTTACCAAGTGCACATCCTCTGCAAACTCCTTCATGTGTAGACTATAGTTATGGTATTCCTTCAACCATTTTCTAGAGGAAAGGTAATGCTTGATAGTTAAGATGAGCATACCTTCTACGCCAAAGTTCACTAGGATTGACTTCATAATTTACACGAGCTTCATCATTATGTTGTAGTAGTTTGTATAATCTTCCTTCACGAGTTCCAATAGCTATAGCATTATCTATGTTGGAGTCTCTAGACCAAGATAGTACTTCACCATATACAAAGGCTATTATATTTCCTTTGTCTTCTAGGAAAGATATAGATACAAGATTATTTTCTAAAATAGGTACATATAATACATTACTCAAATGAACATTGTTACCTAATTTCAATTTGACGAAGGCTTGACCAATTCCTTTGACTGGATAGGTGTTCTTGTCTCCAAGTTCTACCTTGTAGGATGTCCTCTTTTCATTTAGACTGGAGAGTCTGACCTGGTCTCCTGTCATATTCCTGGAAGCTCCACTGTCAAGTATCCACATGTCATCTTCAAGAGTTCCTGTAAGAGATGAATAGTGTAGATGATCTATCTTTTCATTCATTATTCTATTGATTGATAGTTGGTCAAACTTTGACTTTGACTGGTCAAACATTGACTTGGATTGGTCAAACATTGACTTTGACCCAAAATATCAACCTTAACGTTTTTACCTTATGAGAGTGCCAATAAGTGCATTGGACTAAGGCGCACTAGAATATCCTCTCCTTGAGTAAAATGTTCCACCATAAGGTGAAAAATCTAAATTTTGTGAAAAATATCTCTAACTCTACACTCTAAATATGTTGTTTAATAATATTGAATTGGAGATATTAGATCTACTTAAACTATGTTCTACATCTTATTTGTAGAGTACTTCTAAACCTACTAGACATGTTGGATTATATATTCTAAATCTATTTTAATAATCCTCCTTCAAGTCTCATATTACTAGAACAAACCTATGCTAAACTCAACCACCAAATTTGCTTTTCATCCTCCAAGTATGGACTTCTTTCCATTCTTAAATGAATCATGTGTATTCTAAAATTGAAAATAAGGATAGGACACACTATCTCTAGAAAGAAATTCCAAAATTAGACTTATGCATGGTCATAATTAAAATCTATCTAACTTTACACTCTAAATATGTTGTTTTAACACTATTGAACTAGAGATGTTGGATTTACTTAAATTGTTTTTCTAAATCTGCTTTGGAAAAGACTTATAAACTTGTTAAAAATGTTTTATTATCTATTCTAAATATGATTTAATAATCCTCCTTCAAGTTACATATTACTATTATAGACCTGTACTAAAATCAACGACCAAATTCACCTTTCTTCCTCCAAGTAGGGACTTATTTCTATCCTTTAATGAATCATATGTATTCTAAAATTGAAAATAAGGATAGGGAGCACTATCTCTAGAAATAGATCCCAAAATTAAACTTATGCATGGTCATAATTAAAAGGAGGGTTTAATGGATAAAAATAGGAAAGAAAATCCTAAAATTAACCAACATATAGAGTGCTCCCTCTTTTGCAATAATAGTAAGTGTAGGCTTATCTCTTGATATGGACAACATATCAATAAAAGTGCCCCTTCAAAATTCATCCATAAAGAAACCCACCAATAACTAAGATCCTACCATATGATTCCAAAGAAAGAAAACTCAAATTTAGTAAATGGCTCTAAGGAGGGTTGCACAGTCTAGGCCTGGGTAAGAAACTAATAAAGCTCAAAGAAAGGGGATGGAAGCTCATCAAGGAGGGTGCACTAAGTGAAGTGACATCGAGACCTCCCAAAGCACAAAGTTTCTATAAATATCATATAAACATCAAGAATCCGACCAAATACTCTCTCAACCATGCCAAAATGTAATCAATCCTTAAAACTTCAAAGTGCTCAGAGCCATGAGAATTACACCGCAGTCAATGTTAAAGGTTCTTGGAAATTAAATTATTTATGAGGCCCAATTCAAATCCTTTGACATAATGAAGTGCAATTTCCATAGCCACAAGAAGAATACCTAGAGACAAATAAGTTGAATAATTGAAAGTAATGACTAATACCAAAAATAAAATAAAATAAAAATGTGCATTCAACCAAAACTCCTAAGTACAAAACAATCAATTAATAACATTTCATTGGTTCAAAGACAATCATGTCATGCACATATGAGAAATCACAATGCAACAAATTATACTTTCAATATACACAATGATTATCTAATGTATAAGAGTTCTAATTAGATATCATTTTCGGAATTAATTGTGTAGTGTAAGTCATTAATCTATGACCCATATCCATGAATATTGGTCGCAACTGACCAATAATTCTCATGATATGAATAGTCCACTTAGCACTGATTGCATCAGGTTATTCTCGCAGGGGTGAAGAAATGGGATTGAAACCAACAAAATGAATCACATAGCATCAATCATCACTTATGGGGTTTGCACCCGGTAACCAGGACTTCCCAGGTGGTCACCCATCCCAAGAGGCCTCTAGCTCAAGCGCACTTAACTGTGGATTTTTCCCCACAATCAAGCCCACTTAGATTGCCACCCCATTTTCAAAACCTTAGCAAGTATTGGGTTCAGCCTAGGGGTATTACAGAAACCAATGAAATGAATTGCATAGGATCAATCATCACTTTCAAGGCTTGCACCCGGTAACCAGGACTTCCCAGGTGGTCACCCATCCCAAGATGCCTCTAGCTCAAACACACTTAACTATGGAGTTTTCCCCACATAGCTTGCTACCCCATTTGCAAAACATTAGCAAGTATTGTGCCTTATGAACTATCCAGTTAGAGAACCCTTCACTCTTATTATTTAAGCATAGACGACTTTCACAGTGCAACATATTAGATATCATTTTTGGGATTGACTGCGTAGTGTAATTCATTAATCTATGACCCATATCCATGAGTATTAGTCACAACTGACCAATAATTGGGTGATGCTCACAGGAGTGAAGAAATGGGATTGAAACCAACGAAATGAATCGCATAGCATCAATCATCACTTCTGGGGATTGCACTCGGTAACTAAGACTTCCTAGGTGGTCACCCATCCCAAGACGGCTCTATCTCAAGCGTGCTTAACTGTGGATTTTCCCCCACAATCAAGCCCACTTATCTTGCTACCCCATTTGCAAAACCTTAGTAAGTATTGTGCCTTGTGAACTATCCAGTTAGAGCTCCCTTCACTCTTATTATTTAAGCATAGAGGGGCTTTCGCAGTGCAACATAATAGATATCATTTTCGATATTAACTGTGTAGTGTAAGTCATTAATCTATGACCCATATCCATGAGTATTAGTCACAAATGACCAATAATTCTCATGATTTGAATAGTCCACTTGACACTCATTGCATCAGGTGATGCTCACAGGGGTGAAGAAATGGGATTGAAACCAACGAAATGAATCGCATAGCTTCAATCATCACTTCAATGAAAGTCCTGTGTTAATTTCAAACATAACTAAGAAATTACCTAATTGTCTGACATCCCCAAAAATAAAGGAAATAAAAATATTTTAGAATTTAAATTGCTAGAAATTTATTTCCGTTTTTAGTAAATTCGAAATTGGGAAATTTTTGCCATTTATGGCAATTCCAAATTTCAAATTTTATAATTGTAATAAATGATTTTGACTGTTGGGCAGAGATTTGATTTGTCCCAACTAGATATTGGACAATGACACTTGTTACAAATAGAATATTTTATATTGATTGCAGGAAGACAAATGGAACAACCATGTTACAAGTAGCTGACCATGACTCCATGAGTGGGGAACATATTGGAACTATCCCTGGGCTGATTTATACAAGTGGAAAATTAGTGATTTGGCAATTGGAAGCCCCTAAAAATCAGGGATTTAGGAAGCTGCGAAAATTCCCAAGGAAGGGAAAAGACCTAGGCAAGTTACAAATAAGCATATGTGAGGAGGCAGGACGCTGCTAAGTATGCTGGAGGAAAAGAGTCTAGTTTTCTTTCATTTTTCCACTTGCTGTTATGAACACTAGAAAGGTGTGAGGCAAGGAAAAGGGAATTGACTTGAAGGACTGTGTTGTAGAGGGATTGCCAAGTTCGCCCTTATGGACTCATGGTCAGGCTACAGGGTGAATCGAGCAAGAAATTGTGGTTGTTCGATTCTACGGTTGGGAGGAACGTGGATGTTCCCTTTGTTTTCTCCGCAAGATAGTTCAGATATGTTACTCTAAACTCCATATGTCTAAATGATTTGTTTGTTAGATATATTGTTCATGTTATAGTTATACAGAAAAGAGTTCTGCTTTTCTTTTTGTGTTAATGATAGTATAACTATTGTAAGTCTTTTCCTGTACCTAAATAATTCGATAGTATACCTCTGTTGGATGAATTGGTTGTT
>JZKD02S0134393.1:11386-23964 GCA_000966675.3 Picea glauca
ATTCAACATTTTAAGGATTGGCCATATCATCATCATCATCGTTGATGTCAGTTTCGATAAAGTCATCATCGATATCATCTTCATGAACATTGTCTCCTACAACATCTGGTTCAACTAATTCTTCAACATATTCCTCTAGAGTATGATCATCTAACTCATGTTTATCCTCTACATCATCTTCTTCTTCAATACCCTTTTCATCTTCCTCTACATTATACTTTATCAACCTTCCTCTTGGATCATGTCCAATAACAAATGACCAACCCCCTCTATCTGCAACCTCTGAGTAAAATACTTATTCACATTGACTTGGAAGAACATAGGGCTCTGTTCTTGGCTCAAGAGACCTTGCTTTGACCATGGTAAATCCATTAGCATGTTCAATAATAGTTCCATCAAGATCACTTTGATTCAATCGTAGCCTATACCATTTGACAACGAATAGAACTAATTTTAAGGATTGAAAGTCACACTCAATAATATCTTCCAAATACCCATAGTATCGATTTTCTGACAATTCTGGATGTTTGTCACTTCTAGAGGAAACATTCATCACCTCAAAGATTGCAGTTATACCAGAATAAACAAATTTCTTCGTATCATCCAACTTTTTTATGTGAAATTTACGACCATTGAACCACATAGCCTTATGGTGTTTTACCTGCAATATGTAAAAAACATAAAAATGACATCATCAATTAATAATTAAGTAAATATTTTATGTTTGGAAAGTATGCAAAGAAAAAAAAACAACTTATACATCAATATAATTGAAAATAATTAAATAGTATGGATTATTAATATGCTTGCCTGTTTATCTTTTAAACCATATGCTAAATCGATTTCCCTTTGTGTAAGATTGGTATCTCCATTGCGATGTGCTGCTTTAACCAATGAAGCCACACCTTCCCATGATAATCCTTGACTAGATCGTTCACATCGTTCAATCCATACCTTCATCCAATCAAGATTGTTTGCGACGTATAAATGTAGTGCATCCCACTCTCAACCAACTGCATGAGAATAAAATTACATTATTTCACAAATGTATAATTACTTAACACGGTATACCTTTATAATTGATGCATATTGAAGATTAAAAATGAAATAATTAAGTACGATATATACATACAAACCAACAGTCAAATGTATTATAATTAATATACACCATCTAATAATTACCTTTCACCTTCCTCAATCTACCTTTCCCCATTAGGTACTCCCCTTCGAATTTGTTAATAAAGTTTGGATCAAAAATGTCGTGTCGATCTAAATCGGTATTAATAAATGCTAATCCTGGAAGATATTCATTAATATACACCATGGTGTGGTATACCATATATCCATTCACCATAGAACCCTTAGGACATGCTCTTTGTCTAACCAAAGCCTTAAAAAATTTCAAGTGCCTCTCAACCATCCACATTGACCTTGTGTGTGTAGGTCCACACAATTCATTCTCCTCTACTTGGTGTATGAGGTAGTGTTCTTGTGCATTGAAAAATGACTAAGGTAGAAACTTTTTCATTTCACACATTAGACGAGGAATTTCTCTCTTCCAATACTTTATATATTCTTTATGTAGTTCTTTAGATGACAACCATCTACAAGTCATGTAAGCAAATCACGAGATTTAATGAAAATAAACAATATAGTACATAAGTGCAATTACTAAAACAAATGTCAAATATAAGTTCTACAACGAATTAAACGAACACTTTAGGCATGAAAAATATCGCTACTTACCTCGTATATTTTCCAAGATCATATATAACTTGTTTGGCATTGTTGTCAAAGTTGTCTGGGAGAGATAGAGGTAGAACATATTGTAACAATAAAATCGTTTCATTATTTTTTCCAAAAGCACACAAAAAAGTACACCAACAACATGCAATATACAAATATAGAAATATATAAACCAAAATAATTACCGTAATGAAGATATGCCAATCATGCATTTTTACCCCCCCAAAATCACCTTTCTTTGTTAAGATATTATTTATGTTCAAACAAAATCCCGTGGGAAATTTAATTTTTCGTATGACTTCTTTTACAACATTTCTTTGTTGTTCCATCAATAACCATGGAAGAGAGATTATATTAATTTGGTCTCCATCATTATTTAATTCAATGTCATCTTTCATTGCATGATTGGCTTGTTGAATGTCACTGCAAATTTTGACATTTTTTTCTTTGTCACTCCTTCCATCCAATGTTCTCCATAATGTTTCAACTACATTCTTTATGATATGCATTGTATCAAACAAATGAACAATTTGTAGGTGCTCATAGTAGGGAAACCTACTGAATTGTTTGGGATAAATTTTCAATCCTCGTGGAAGCCCATTAACACCTTCATGATCACGACCATCATGAATCATAGTTAAAGAAATTACAAAAATCATTTTCAATTACAGTAAATTATCAAAACACATTATAAAATAAATAAATTAAAAAGCATTTCATATATGATAATCATAGATAAACAATTTGATTTGTACCTAGATGATTTCTATTATCTTGCACCTTCCATAGGCGAGGTGTCATTCTCTATGGTTTTAATGTGGTCTCTTCTTTCCCATTGAAAATATGTTTTTTTGGTAGTTCAATAACTATGATTCTTAGAGAGGAAGTTCCTATATTCATCAAACACTTCCTTCCCTAAACTTTTTGATCGATGACATTTCATCTTAGGACCACAATCTGGACATGCAATTTTTCCCTTTGTTTGAATACCTTCAAGAGATGGATTAAGTACTATGCCAATTATAACATATTATATATAATGAATAATGAATTATTTTAAAAACATGCATGATTAATATATCAACCTCATAAAATTAAATACTATTAAAGTGCACGTTATAATTACATACCACAAAAATGTGTTAGTTGTTGGTTTCTTTACTTCTTCTTGGGCTGACCCAGGTTTGGATCTCAACAAATTTCCAACAAAACCCTAAAAAACTATCAACCCTCTTGGTAAACCAGAAGGCAACACACGCACATGGTGCACAATGCAGTCTCACCTGAGATAGATTTTATGGGTCACTGCAATACTTAGGTGTTTGCATTATAAGAATGAGTGGGGATCTGTGATTGTGTTTTTTCTTGCTTATGCATTATCCTTGATAATTATTCAATTACTTCTATGATTTATTCATCTTTAAACCTATGCATGCATGTTGATATAGCTACTTTAACCATTCATTCATAAGATTATGATCAACAAAAAGTAAACATTCATTAACAATCACACAAAACACAAGGTTTATCGTGGTTCACCCCTTCCTGGAGCTACATCCACAAAGATTTGGCTTCTTTGTTGTTTTATTTATTCTGCTTCATAATCTTGCACTGTGCGCATTACATATTCAGTAATACAATCAATATTGAGGGTAAGAACCCTCTGTGAGGCTGACTATATCACACCAGGCTCCTCATCCTGTGACCTAACCCTCACAAACTACCTTACTCAACTCTTCTACAAGACTTATTCTCATCAACAACCCACAAATTCATAATAATCAACTCTCTCTGTTATGATCCTATAACTTTTCCTAGACCTCCTAGGTCCTTATTTATAGTATTTTATCGGCTTCTAGCCGATACAATATTGTCAAAAATGCTAACCCTATCATGGTTAGGATTGTCTACATGCACGCCACATTGATTTTCCTCCTGCATGCTTCTTTTCCTTTTTTCTGCATGTTTATTTCTTGCCACCTGTTGCGCGTGCTCCAAAATTAGTTCTTCCTTTCCAAATTTAGGTCTTTCCCAAAACAGATCTTTCTCCAAAAATAGGCTTGCGCCAAAAATACACTTTCTTGTCAAAATAGGCCTGCATCCAATAGGCCCCCAACGCTGACATGTGCCTCATCCCGAGCCACTCAGGTGGTGCATGCTCCAAGTACAACCTTTTCCAAACTGTGGAACTTATCTGCGAGTTCCTTTCCTTTTTCCCTCATCTATGTAGCTTTGTCTGTTAGCACCTCAACTATCTGCACTGTTATCTCTTCCTGTAGTAATCCCACGCCTTCTGAATGTGCCTATGGAATGCTCGTCTTCTCTTCCTCTAGCTGTGAGATCATCTGTGTTTCTTGTTCCTGGAGGGGTTCCAATTGGGCCTATCTTTCTTGCTAATTTGTCTATGTTGTCTTTAACTCTGTTTTCAGAGTCTTCATTTGTTAGGTTCCCTTCAAGCACTCCGTAATACTCGTTGTTTTTTTTCATTGATTTAATTCATGTATGACAGCGCTGATTTTCTCCTCTTGTTGGTCCCAATGTTGGACCTTTTCATCTTCTTCTAAAACAGTTTAAATCTACGCAGTTCTATCGAACAACTCTGCGAATTCCCTTACTTATTTTTCAATCTCCACTATTTGAAGTGTGGATTTTTGTTCTCTCTGTTCTCAAACCTAAGGAGGATTCATAATATTAAGATTTTATTTTAGCTCCTCGATTTCCTGCCTATATCCCTCAATTGTCTGTGAAATAATTTTTATCTTTTCTTCTGTGTTCTTCTCTGGTTCTTGTGCATTGTCTGGGATGCAGTTGTATATCGTTGTTATCCCCTGTTCTATCTTATCAACACATTCTTTCTCCTCCTCTTTCTCCGAGGTCAGTTAGTCGTAGGTGATTTGTAACATTTCAATGACTCCCCTACCCACCTCCAAGTTAGTCGCATCTGCGCAGGCTTTGGATTGTACTTCTTGCATAATATTGGCATGGAGTCCGTATAATGAATTGGTGGGTATCTACGCCATGACTGCTTCAAATTTCTCAATTTCCCCCATGGGTTTCTGCGCAGTTTCTTGATCCATTCTGATTATTTGGCAAGTGACTGTGAATGTGTCCTTGCCTTGCACTACCAACTGAACTGTCTCCTCTCCTTCTTTCTGTGTAGGGGGTCAATGTGTCTTTTCATGTCATTGCACTGTGGCTTGTGGTATTAATTGACTTCATAATTGTTGTAGAGTTTAATCGACTTCTATGAGTTTGGCCATGATCTCTTCTCTTTGTGCCTCTGCAACATGGACCGCCTCTTCCCCCATGTCTTGGACCTTTTCCGCGACGAAATCAACATCATCCTTTGTCAGGGTGATGATTGGGTCTTCCATGGTATACTTCCTCTTTTTGCACGTCTCTTCTACCTGCATTGTCTTCCTTTTCGTCTGTGAGGGTTGGGCCCCACTCGTTGTAACTTGTACCCTTTCTTCACCAGCCTGTGATGTGTCCCCCTTTCTGGTATCCTAATAGTTTTCTGTCCTAGGCAATGTTGTTGACCTCCTTGGTCTTTTGGGCACTACGCTAATTTCGATGCCTATTTCCACGCTGCAACCTTTCTAGTGTTATTAGTTGGGCTGGTTGTTTTTGTTGAGGAACATGCTTTCGACTTTTCCTTGGGATTGGTGGATTTTGTCGTGACTAGATTTGTTGTTGGTTTTTCTACTGACATATTCCACTATAGTGGCGAGTCTCTGATTATCCAATCAATTTCTTCCTTTATGATGCAATAGTACATCTCCAACCATGCCTTCTTTGGATCCTTTGCGGCTTGGATCCACATGTGATTCCTGGATGCCTTGAAACTAACTATCCCTTTAGTTTCCTGGAAAACCTCCATAGGAATGCACCACACATTCATTGTGCGTTGTTGTATTTCTTACAACAACATCACAAATACTATGTTATTTGCTTGTTGATTTGTATTGTCCTTGGCCTGCCAGAGGGACTCATATCTTGCTGCATAGCATTTTCCTTTCCTATATAGGAAGGATGAAAAATTTAGCTCCTACTACCTTGCCAAGGCTATAAGAATGATGAGCCAAGAATAATGGAACTCAGTTCCATTATTCCACACATATCTAAAATCAACCAAAAATCGGTTCAGGTGGTATGGTTCCCAATTGAACATCACTCCTTTCGTGCACTGCACGACTACTGTGATGACTCCTGCTGGAGATTCTTTTTTCCTACACTTTCTTAGCATCTTGCAAGCCATAATCTTGTTGGTGAACCTTGTCGCATTTTCATTAATGTCTTTGAGCACAATGCTCCTGTTTCCCCTGTTGGTGCCAAATTGTGCTTTTACCAGCTCGACGATTTCCTTCTCACACCTTGTTGTCCAAGTACTCCTCTGGTTGTGTGCCGACTATAGATAATCGTGTAATCTTTGCGATCAATGCCACATCCATTTGTACCAGCCTATCCATCCAAAGGATTCCACCATGTACCCGAGCTAATAATTGTTTGATGCAAAGGCCAACGTTTTTACCGCGCTGTAAGTGCGGTATATCCAAGAGGTTCATTATTCTTGATTTGTACCACCCTGTTATCCACTACGTGGGCTCCATTATAGGTTTTCCTAGGGGTCCAATTTCCCATGTGTTTTCTAAGTAGGTTTCTTTGGTCAAATCTGGGAATTTGGTCGCATCGCGCACATCGCAGTCTGAGTACCTAAGTTTCGATAATTTTCTGAGCATGTCGTCCACAGTGACCATTGCACATGGGAGGTATGGAAGTGCAATATCTGTGGTGTCTTGTACCTTTCTTCTCTGCGCGAAAGTAGATGGGTTGGTTGGTGATATCCTCGACTAACACCTCTTCTTTGTCGTGGCCTTATTGCTGACCCGTTGTTTCATCAGGCTTAGTGGGTGTTTTAGGATTAGGGTTCAGAATACCATTTCAAGTCTCAAAAATTTTCCCTACTTCCCCTTGTGTTGTTGTCGATGTTTATTCCTCAACCCGTGTCGGGCTGACTGAATCTGTGTCCGAAGTAGTGACATCTTCAAGCTTGACCACATTCTCGGTCTCCCTCATCCTTTTCTTGCACCTTTGGCCTTGTCGAGTAACTCGTACATACTGGTCTGGAGAGCTAAACATTGGTGGTGTCATCTTTTATCTAATTCACACAGGCTCGCTTATTCACACAATTATAGCTAGGGAACACACTTATATCTTTCTATGTGCTCAAAAATCACGAAGTGTTGAACTAACGTGTGCTTTTCGCACTTCATAGACCCTGTAATAATTGTTTTTCACTTTTTTCGTGCATTTGTGCCAAATGCATTTTTTCCTACACGCTGTCTTTCGATGTTGTTGCAGTAATTACTGCGTAAAACGTTTTTTTCTCACTTTCCCGTTGTTCAGTCAACTTCTACCTCTTTTGTGGTTTTCTTCTTTTTCTATTTGTGTGTTCCTTTTTATTCTTTTTCCACTTTTTATTTATTTTTATCAGTTTTCTTTCCTAATTTCTACTATAGTACACTATAGACATGAATTTATTACTGCGCTGTAACTTTTAAGAGTTAGTAGGTCGACTGTTCCTGTACAGTTTCAATCGAATACCGTTGACCATGCCTTTCAATTATGTTCCTCCCAAGTCCTTTAGTTGCACATATACCCCATATGTGACAGTCTTTACTTGATATGGCCCTAGACAATGCATTCTAAAATTACCAGGGTGTTGCAAAAATTTGTTGTCATATAGAAGAACTAGGTCTCCCTCCTTAAATCTCTTCTATTTAATATGTTTGTCATGCCAGGATTTGTACCTTGCTTTTTGTACTTCCTGGTGAAATCCTACCAGAATCTTGTCCTATTCCATTTTCATTAGTTGGCTTATCCTCTTTTGTACTGCGCCTCTTTCTGTCATGTTGGTAATTGCTGCTACATGCAGATTGGGTACCAGAAATTCTAATGGCACCGCTGCTTCATGTCCATACACCAGTCTAAATGGTGTTTGTCCTGTCAACTTATTGCATGTGGTCCTGTATGCCCATAATACTATTGGTATTTTCAAGTCCCAATCATCCCTGTTAACATTGCAAATCTTAGTCAATTCATTTTCCAAGATCTTATTGAAAGCTTCTACTGTCCCATTTTCTTGAGGATGATATGGTGTACTCTTCTGGTGATAGACTTCAAACTCCTTAGTCATAGACTTGATGATATTATTAATAAAATGAGTGCCTTGGTTACTCATCAAAATCCCAGGACATCCAAATTTGGTGATCACTTGCTCAAATAAGAAGTGTGTTGTTGTATCTGTGCTACAATCTTTGATTGGTGTTGCTTCTACCCATCTTGTTAAGTATTGAGTCACACTAATGATATATCTAGCTCTTGGCCTTTTTGTTGGTGGATTAATAGGTCCAACAAAGTCTATTCCCCATTTGTCAAATACCTACAAAGTTACGTGTGATCTTGGGGGAATCTCATCCCTTATGTTGGATTTTCCAACCCTCTGACAGACATCACAGTTCTGGCAATATTCCTTGGCATCTTTATGGACTTTTTCCCACCATAATTCTGCATGTAATACCTTTTGCGCAGTAGTTTTTCTTGCATAGTTTCCTCCAACTATACCTTCATGAGATTCTTCCAAAATTCTGGGACATTCATGTTCCAATACACACCTTCTCAAAATACTATATGCACCCATCTTGTATAAATGACCTGCAATGAGTTGATAGTCCACAGCTCCGAGTACCAAGTTTTTCTTCTGCGCAGTTCTAAAGTCTTGTGGTGCAACCCCTATACATAAGTATTCAATAATATCAACAAAGTATTCATCAACTACCTGTACTGAAAATAACCATGCATCAAGGAAGTTGTCTTCCAAATTAGTAGCTTCTTCTCCATTGGCTACCCTTGACAGGTGATTAGGTCCAGCATTCAAATTCTCTGGTTTGAGTATCACTTCGAAATCGAATTCTTGGAATAATAATAGCCATCTACAGATCCTCCCCCCCAACACTCGCTTGTTGACTAGATATTTGAGGGAAGAATGGTTTGTGAACATTTTAAAGTGTTTACCCAATAAATAGTGCTTGAATTTATGAAGTGCATATACCATGGCTAGGCCTTCTCTTTCTATGGTGTTGTAATTCTGCTCAGATTTTGACAACTTTCTTCTTGCAAAGGTTATATGATGGTCTAAGTCCCATGCTCCTGGCTATTCCATAATTTCTCCAAGTTCTATAGCCGATGCATCTACGTGCACATGAAATTTATTTTCCCAAGATGGAAATACTAATATAGGTGTTTTCACCATCTTTTCCTTTACAGTGTCCAATCCTTGCCGACAATCCTCATTCCACTGAAATTTGTTGTCCTTCTTTAACAATTTTTCCATTGGTGCAGTAATCTACGCATACGCTTTTATAAACTTCCTGTAATAGCCTGCATGTCCCAATGTCTCTCTTAACTAGCGCAATGACTTTGGTGGTGGTAAATTTACAATGAATGCAATCTTAGCATGGTCAACTAGTAAACCGTGTTTACACACTATATGTCCTAACAATATCCCAAAAGGTGTACAAAAAAATAATTTCTTGATGTTTAATGATATCTGACATTGCTTGCATCTTTCCAACATTATTCTTAACACTTCTACATGGTCCTTTAACAGACTATATACAGTCCAGTTATCCAAATATACTTCTAGAAACTGATGTATGATTTCCTTAAAAGAAACTATGACTACTCTTAAAAAAATGGTTGGTGCATTCTTCAGTCCAAAGGGCATGACTGTATATTGGTAGGATCCCCATTCCGTAGTGAAAATAGTCTTATACCTATCCTCTGGAGCTATTTTGATCTGATGGTAACCTGAGAATCCATCTGTGAATGAATATGCTTCCCAACCTCCCACATTCTCTAATACTTCATCTGTAAAAGGGGTACAGAAAGGGTCATGTCAGAAAGCATCATTGATTTTCCTCAGATCCACACAAATCCTTATCCTCCCTTGCTTCTTTTCTTGGAATACGATGGGACTGATCCATTCAGATTCCTCTACTGGTTCTATAATACCAGCTTCCAACATTCGGTCAATTTCTTCTTTCACTTTCTACTTATACATTGGATTTAGTCTGTAAGGTATTTTCCTGACAGGTCTAGCCTTAGGGTTGAGGGATATCTTCATCTCATCTAGCTCCCCTAATATGCCTTTTATCTTTGTAAAGTTTGTTGGAAACAGATCATTGTATTCACGCAATAACTTTGTTATTCCTTCTACTGTTTTCTCATCCCAATAGTCTCCAATACTTGCCATTTAGGATTGTCATTCATCCCAATGTTGACTTTCTTAATTTTGATTGGTGCAACAAATACTTATGACTTCATATATGGAACTTCCACCTCTCTCTCTCATTCAATCTATGTAATCTAAATGTTGCGTGGGTCATCTTCATATGAGAATTCCTCTTCGACATGATAGCATGAGAGTAAGTCTTTAACTGCCTGTCTGTTCTGTTGTTGATATTCTATCATGATTTCAACCTCTAGTTCATCAACAAATATCACTCTTCGTATCAGCCTCAACGTTGAATCAATGTTGGGGTTCTCATGTTCGAATGAGAAGGTTACTACAATTTTTTGTTGTAATCTTGTCCATTCTGTAGTGCCTCTGCGCATCTCTTGGTCTATGTACTAGTTCCCTGGGATCCCTTCCAATGTATGGATAAAGTGATGAGGCCATTCCTCTAGTGGTTTCATCCTCCATTGTGTTATGCACTTCTCCAAGTGTTCAATTGGTGTGCCTTTCCCATCATACTTATGGACTCTATTTCTCCCCTGTTATGCGCCAAATCTAATGCTCAGTAGTCATTTACACTAATACCAATCCTGAATTGTTTCCTTGTGCACACCCCACCATATTGCAGGTGTTTCCTTGAGTGAAATATCTAGGGATAAGAGCCTCTAATTTTCTAACACTTTCTCTTCATATTTTCTCAAGAATTCCTCTAAGTCATTTAGCCCACGAAAACTGAGAGGTTCTCTTATCTCTGTACCAACCCATCTTACTGCACAATATATTCTTGCGCACCTCCTTGTGGAAACTTATCTTTGTTGCCAATTATCCAAACATGTATCTAAGTCAGAAGCACATGATGTAATGTTCTCCAACTAAGTACCCCCTCTGCAGTTGGGTTAACATAATCCTCTTCTCGTGCAGTGGTTCTGTACAATTGGTTTATTTCTTCCATATCCAAACAAGTGGCCTCTACAAACCTTTCTTCTTCTGAAGGATCCAATGGTGCAATAACTCTATATTCGCCTGATTCAAAAGCCATTTTTCTTGTCTTCAGGTTGATTATAGCTTGGTTATCAAATGCCCAATCCAATCCAAGTAATGTTAGTTAAGGTTTTTTTCCATCTACTATCTCTATCACTTCAAAATTTTCCATAGTGCACACTCCATCCAAATCTACTGTCATACCTTTAAGCCTTCCAATTGGTAACACTCTGTGTTGATTTGCTAGTTTCAATTGGACACATGAATAGCCTAGTGTGGGTTCTCCCATACACTTCCATGTATTCTTAGGTAAGAGATTTACTTCAAAGCCTAAGTCCAATATAATATCTCCCATGTTGAAATCCCCAATATTAACATTTAGTCTGAATTATCTGCTTGTCCTTCTTCCTGTATGGAGATGATTGACTATTTTCTACTCTAACTTCCCTTATGCCTCTGTGTTGCATCTTTCTAGCATATTTTGTAAGACCTTAACAGATGATGGATCATTCAATAACTTAACACAGGATTGCAGAAAATTCTTTATGGTACTTGGTTTCTCTAAAAGTTATCCTTTATTGGTATGGTCCATTGAGGATGGAATCTCGTACATTGGTGAGTTTTGATTTTGTTGCGTGACTGATGTAGACACAACATTTTTCTTGAGAAACTCTTGTCTTGCCTCCTTAAATGTTTCATTTTCTTTCTGTGTGTCAAACTTATTTTGTAGCTCACTATTCTTATTGACCCATTGATGTTGCACTGGATCTTGTTTTGTTGCATTAGTTCCTATATTGGCTCCTCCTCAAGTGACAATATTGATGTTTTTCCCATCATCCCTAGCTTCTGTAGAAATCCACTGGACATTCTGGTTGTTCTGGTTCCTTTTTTGCTAGCTCTATCCCAAGAGTGTTGGGAAATATTTTGTGTCATGGTCTTTTGTGCGACAATACATACATGTCACTGGTGGAAGTGGACAATCCCTTTCATAATGTCCTGGTTGTTGGAATTTGTGGCACACTACTGGTCCTTTGCCTCGTCCAAATCCTCCTCTGCCTCGTCCTCCACCTATGTATCCACCTCGATCTCCTCGTGGTGCATTGTACTGGGGTACCTGGTTATACTGCGCGGGGTTATATTGTGGCTGCGCATTATTGTACCTCAATTGCACATTGTTGTACTATTTTTTCCAATTGTTGTATGGTGGTGGTACATGGCTGAATTGATTTGCAAAAATTTCAATACAAACTTTTGGGTATTGTCTTATACTTTTGCATCATTGGACAATGATATGGATCATTCCCATGCGTTTTACAAATATCACACCATGGTCCTCCTGTTGGAAAGGGGTTTGGTACTCCTTTTGCCATATATTGTGCAAAAGTTGGACATTTGTTCTTATGGTGTCCTTCTGTCTTGCATAATGTACACCAAAATTTTTCTCTTTTCTCTTTTCCCTTATTCTGGTTAAGTTGAAATGTTAGATTCTTCAAATCCTTTAGCTCCTCTATTGTTGGATTTGTCTGTTGATACTGATTCTCTTCCAGCTGTAAGG
>JZKD02S0134415.1:0-12336 GCA_000966675.3 Picea glauca
ATACTAATTCCAAGGAACAATTCTCGGGGACTATTTTGTCTTAATTTAGTTGTTGCAGTCCTCAATGATTCCACATATGTAGTTCCATATTGGTTTGGTTAAGCCAACTTGAGTTTAACTTTGTGGGGCATTTTCTGCTAAAGTGTTCTTTTAGTAGTAAAACATGAACTGGTATTGATCAGTAGATTTGGTCATTATATTTAATTGAAATATTTTAGATGGTGTTATTTAGTAAGGTTTCAGTTATATATTCTCCCCATTAAATTGCTTAAGTTTCTTTTAAGCTTGCATGCTATTTGGACAACTTTTGTTGTGATTTCATTAAGGTTTTCTATCTTCTAAAATATGAAGTTTGTATTACAAACCACACAAATATAATGAGGCATTGATTTTTGTGGTGTAGGAAATATTAGATACTAGGTTCAACAAAATGTGATAAGTAAAAAGTAAGTGAAATCTGCCAAGGAAATACTTTACAACTTAATCCTTTTTGTAAATTTCTTTGGTTTGTGGAAAGTTGAGTTGTTCTTTATTTTTCCTTCCTTGTAGTATATATAGCCATATTTTTCCTTCCTTGGTTCTTGCACTACAGAGAAGAGAATATAGTTCTAGTAATGTCCAACAAATGACCAAGAAATAGGTTGATAGGACCAGAGAGTACAACCAGTCGTCAATAGACTATGGGAGTGTGGTAAAGGTAGAGAAAATGTACCAATCACATTGAAGGGATTCATAGGATATTTAATTTAATATGTTATGTTTGTTAAGGTGAACAGAACTCAAACCCTGGACTATGCTTTACATTATTCTTAGATAAAGTAGCAGGCCTGCTCACAGACGTTTGTTTTTTAACATTGGGAGGCGGGCTTTCCTTTATTTTTTATGTAGGTTTCTTTCCCTTGTTGTCTTGTTGTAGATCAATTGGGAACTCATTCCAGAATAGGAAATAGTTCCAGTCAACCTCCTTCTTCCTCAAATATTCCTTGACTATCAGTGTGATCAAACCTTGGTGTGACAATCTGCTAGCTACCTTGGTAGGCTTTACTTTAACTTGTTGATCCATCTTGGTGAGTTCCTTTTGAAGGTAGTAAGGTAAGTTAATAGGAGAGCTTCCAGTGAAGTGGTTCAAAAGCTTAAAATGATAGAACATTACCATTTTATACCCGCCTTCACAGGTAATATAGGAAAATATGGCCTTCAACAGAGCTTGCCATTTTGGCTCAAGAAATGACATTGGTATGTCCTTCTTCTAGATGAGGGTTTTATGTTGAGGTTGCAGATAAGATTTGAATTCAATGTCTGCTGGTATAGTGGTATTGAACCATCACTCACTTGACCTAGGAAGACCAATGATCTCTATAATTACAGCTTCATCTACTACAAACTCCTCATTTCCTATGACAGCTCTCCTTTTATCATATGACAGGGCAAAAGCTTCTAATAATTGTTGATGGAAGTTTTCCAACTTTTCACAGTAGGAGAAAACACCAACCAACTTGAAGAATTCGACCACTTCAGGGTGTGCCTCCAAGTACCAAGTCCCATCCAATTTGGACCTGAGAGCTAGTCCTGCTTTCAACATTTGCTTGAGTTAGTTGAAACCTGTTCCTACAAATTAGCAAAAACCTGCAAGTTGGGTAGACAGTACACCTAAAATCAGGAGGAAACAGTAGATGTATGTCGAATTGAAGGGCACAAAATAGGGATGACTTGGGTTATATGAGATAGACCAAATCTTTAACTAGTCATAACTAGAAACTCAGGCTTGATTATAGCTGAAAACTCAGACCTAATGAAATAGAGAAGACTCGGGCTTCTGTGGCATTTGGCTGACAGATGGAGTTGTAATATGCATAACAGAAAACTCAACCTTCATATGGTATAATGACAATGACTGCAGACTCGGGTTTGATAACAAAATCAAAGGGATTTCATATAATGGACATAAATAAGACTTCGGACTTGATTGCTAAAACAATGGATTTCAATTCATAATTAAATTGGGAATCATCATGAATATATCTCTCGGGACTTGAAGTTATGAGGGCCATGTGAATCATCAAATAGTTAGATGAAACAATCACTTCATAGATTTTTGTGTATGCCATGTTTTCAAGTCGAATGACAAGTGGGGGTCTTGCAAATACTATAGAGCATCAAACCTTGATCAAATGTAATAATACCACCTTACATCACCGATTCATTTGATTTTCGGCGGTTATCTTTTCATTATTGCACCATTTTACATCTAGATTGTGCGAAAACACGGGCCTTGATATTTTCATGTTGACACGTTTTTGGTGGTTAATCATGATTTGTTTTTCCCTTTTAACCACTGAAAGCCAAAGATTTCAATGGTTAATGAACTCTTCATAGGTTCACCTAAACCACCGAAACCTGTAACTCTCCCTTTTTCTAAAGAGAATCAATTCTGATTTTTATTTCAAGTTTATTTACAACAATAGGCTCTCTAACAAGCCTATAAAAATTTAGAAATAAACTTTTGAAGTACTCTCTATCACCTAAAATTGACAAAACTAACCGTGTTATTTTAGGAGATAACAGAACCTACAAATGCATCCTCAACCACTTCCGAATAAACATGGATGATCAAGCTAAAAATAGAAGACAACATGGCTGAGTTAATGATGAGCATATATCTAGAACGAATGCCTTGTCCTCATGCATTTTGTGTCATGAGAACAAGGCTTTGAAATCTTCATCTTTTATTTGACCAAATCCTTTCGATCTGAATAGCTGTGACACGTAATAGTTTGTTGAAAACCATTTTCTAAATAGAAGAGTCCAAATATCTATCCAAATTGACCATTGATGAACTAATGGGTTCCCTTCTATCTCATGAATCAAGGCTCATCATGGAAGAAGAGTCCTTGGAAAATTCCTTCCAGACTCAGGCTTCCTTTAGTAGAGGTTGAGGAAGAGGAGAAAAAGGCAGAGGCCAAAGAGGACGAGATTCTCATCATATTGAAGAAAGTTTACCTCTTGAAAAATTAGGACAATCAGACCAACATGGACATTATCACAGTGAGAGAGGGAGAGGGAGAAAATGGACAGACAAGTCCAACATTCAATGCTTCTATTGCAAGAAGTATGGACATTATCAGAGTGAATGCAGGAAGAAGTTATCATATCAGAACAAATGGCTAGTATTTCAAATGGATGTCAAGGAAACCTTCCTCAATGGCATATTAAAGGAAGAGGTTTATGTTAATCAACCACCAGGGTTTGAGGCTAAATCTCAAGAGTCCAAAGTCTACAAAATGAAGAAATACTTGTATGGTTTGAAGCAAGCTCCCAGAGCTTGGTATAACAGATTTGACTCTTACCTGATCAACTTTGGTTTCAGCAGAAGCAACAATGAACCTACTCTCTACACCAAATCATATCAACAAGGTAAAATACTTATTGTTTTTCTTTATGTTGATGACATGATCTACACTAGAAATTTGCAATTAGATGATTTTAAAACAATCATGAAAAAGGAGTTTGAGATGACTGATCTTGGTTTCATGAGGTATTTTTTGGGAATAGAAGTTGAGCAATATGCTCAAAGAATTTTTATATGTTAGCATAAGTATGCTACAAACATCTTGAAGAGGTTCAGGATGGAAAAATCTAAACCAGCAGAAACACCTATTGCTACAGGTACAAAATTGAGCAAGCATGATGATGGACCAGAAGTTGATTCAACATTGTATAAGAGACTCGTAGGCAGACTTGTGTACCTTACTGCAACAAGCCCTGATTTAATGTATGTAGTCAGTTTTATTTCCAGATTTATGGAGTCTCCCAAGGACTCTCACTGGAAAATTGGAAAAGATGTTTTAAGGTATGTTGCAGGTACGACTAATTATGGATTGTGGTACACATATTTTGAAGACAACATACTTACAGGATACATAGATAGTGATTTTGCAGGAAGTCTTGATGATAGGAAAAACACTTCTGGATATGCTTTTCATTTAGGGATGAACCTAATTTTGTGGGCTTCCAAGAAGCAGCTCATTGTCAACATTTCATTTGCTGAAACAAATCATGTGGAAGAAACTACAATAGCTTGCCATGTAGTTTGGCTATGAAGACTTTTGATGGATCTTATACATGTGGGAAAAGAACCAACTACTATTTACTATGACAATAGCTCAGCAATAGCAATGTCTAAACACGATGTATTTCACAGGAAGAGCAAACATATTGACACTCACTATAATTTCATTTGTGAACTTGTCAACAATCGTGAAATCACACTTCAGTTTTGTGGATATAAGGATCAACTTCCAGATATATTCACCAAACCATTGGGAAGAATTTCTTTTGAGTTTAAGAGACAACACTTAGGTAGTATTAGTATTGAAGATTGTAACAGTTGAGATTAAGAGGGAGTGTCGGATAATAATCTCTCCTATCCCCTACTTCTACTAATGAACTTTGAGTTCAGTTGTAGTTGCATTTATGACACCAGTTAGTTGTTAGTGGTGTCTCTAGTTTACTTCAAGTTTGTGTTTGGCTATTTTTAGAAAATTTAGTTACACAGTTAGACTGTTCTTTGTAATCTACTTATGTTTTTGTTAATGATGAGAAAGTATCAGTTGTTGTGTACTCCAATTGTTTCTCCCATATTCGTATTTTCTGCTCACGAGTTTTGTCAAGAGAAATTGTTTCTTGAGAAATCCTTATGTAAATTTTTGGGTGAGATAAGTTTGGCAAGAAAAGGGTGGTTTCATGATGTTGAAGGAGGTTGATTTAATGGTATAAAACAACTCTAAATTTGAATGTATTGGTTCTAGATATCTTATTGTTCCAAAATGGGATCCTATATTTCAAAACTTTACAATTGGCAGTTAATGTTTTAGCTAGTAAACTTTCTCTTGTTGCATATGTTTCACAACCACATGCCATTGTTTACYAGAAAATGATGTAAAGAATTCTCTTTCATATGCTCATTAAATCTATATATCCTCTGGCAGCACTACCATAGTGGAACCTTCATTAAATAAAATGATCAAAGCAAGTTCCAAGGTTATATCAAGGGACAATTTTTCTTGGCGACTTCTATAGGATTTTTGTCTATGAAACTTCTGTTTTCTTAGGATTTCATGTGTTATTGATCTCATTCTTGAAAGGGTTTTAGTGAATAGGCCTTGTATTATCTTCTACCCTATTTACTTTCTATCTTTTCCTTTTCTTTGAATCCATAGAAGCAACTTGTTACTGATTCCAATCCCTTGTTTTCACATTTAAAACAAATTTTTATATCAAAATATCAAACACTCTGCATGTTAGGCATATTAGAGTAGGTGTCTAGGCCATTTTTTCATTCTATTTTAAGTAGATTACAATAAGATTAGCTTGCTGCAATTTTCATTTTGTTGCAGAAACAGAGTAAAACTTTATGTTTTTCTCAATTTTTGTGCATAAAAAACTCATAAGAAATATAAAAATACTCAAAAATACATTAAAAAACAGCCTTTAAATTCATAAAAATAGTCATAATTAATTGTTGTATTTTCTGTTTTTGCATTTAAAAAATGTGTTTTTATCATTGTAGTTGCATTGGGATGCATGCCCAACTTCATATCAATTTTCTACATTGGGTTTTGTGCCATTTTCAGCCTCTAAACAGAAAATACAGCTTGCCATACATTCTGTTTTGTTGCTTCTTTGGCACCTTTTTCATAGCATAATTGCATTAGGTTTTGTCCTTCAGTGATAGACAAAGATGGCATCATTATCCATGCATTTTTCAGTCCTTAAATCATCTGTTACTTGTTGTTTTTTTCTTTTTATGCACAGATTTGTTGGGGCAACGAGCTACAATTTTGATTTGAGCGTTACTGATTGTTTCTTGCATCATAGTTTGACTCTGAAAGTCATCTAGGGATTCCCTTCTATGGTTAGCATGCACTAATCCGAAGTGCAATGAAAGAGTACATGGTGACAGTGTACTATTTCTAGTAGGCTTGTAACCAGATGGTTTCAAAGTATTAACAAGTACAAAGGGTTGCCTTGAGCAAGTTGAGTTTACAAAAATAGAGGAGATCACTTGATGGAAATGCCTTTGAATTCTACAAGGCCAAAGTTGAAACTCAATGCCTCTGAGTTATCGAGGAGTCCAATGAGAGAAAATATAGAGGAAGGGGGAGTGTCTAGGGTTGACACATCTTGGAAGAATCAAGTCTGAGGGGCATGGATAGTAGGAACCAAGGGACAAACCTTGGGGGTAGACTGAAGGTCATGGGAGAAAGGGGTAGGGTCATGCTTGATGGAGAAGGTCTTACCTTCATTTAAGATTAAGTGCTCACCTATGAAGATGAAAGGATTTCCATCATCACGTCGAGCCATGGTCTCCCGAGGAAGATGTTGTACTCTTAAGCCCCCTTGGAGGATAAAGAAATGAGTATACATGGTCTTGGGTTTAAGAGTGAAGGTGAGGCTAACAACTCCTAGGGGTTTGTTCACATATTTGTTGAATCCTTGACATGTCCAAGGGGCAGGAGAGAGGCTAGAAACAATGAGAGCAAAGAAAACATGAGTAGTTATGATGTTGAGGGAAGACCTTGGATTGACAATGACCTATTTGATAATGGAATCACCATGTTGAACTTGGATGAAGAAAGGACTAGAGATTCAAGGGTTATATCAAGGGTACTAGATAAAGTAACCACAGAATTCAAGACTGCGCTCAGTGATATTAGACAATTAGAAAAACAATGGTATTTGTTGTGATGAAGCACTCAGACTAGACAGAAGAGGTTTCCAACCAATGCACAATGAGTGTGATCAACATAAACAAGTGTATTCCTCAAAGATAGTGTTGTTAACAATCTGTTCCAACAAATTTGGGAACTGAATTAGTAAATGCCATATGCTTTAGAAAAGAGTTCCTAGATCATTTGTTTTTAGTGGATTCTTATTTGTTTTTAGACATGCAGCTTCATTCTAGGAGAATCGACACTCTAACTCAAGATACATGCAGCCTGTTTGGTGATTATTGATTGGTGAACAACATAACTATGATGACTATGCAATGTGCATGCATGTGGGTATTGGTAACATTACCTTGAGGTAGTGCTCCTAGATTAGGTTTTCTTGGACTATTGATTATAGAATCAATCCATGCATGAAGACTCCAATAAGAAAAATTTAGCAAATAAATGGAGGAACATAAGTATGTAATGTTGCAAAGATATTTTAGGGAAAGAAACTAATAATTGCAGTAATATTGTGGTGAATCCAAGAGGACGGGGATGTTTGAAGGCTGTATCATTTAGCAGGCTCCGAGGTTTGTCATGAATGATACATGTATTCATTTTTTTTTAAAGTTCATTACTAGAGTGAATGTTGTTTTGTGATAGGTTGGTATTCGAAGAATGGACAAACAAACAAGGCTTTGACTCTCGTAAATCAAATGTATATGGCAGATGTAAATTGAATCTAGTTGTTGTGGTAAGCGTGCTTCCAACAAGTTCCCCTTACAAACTTTGCAACAAAGCAGGGTGTTCCATGATTGCATAATCAGAAGTGAATCTAAGTTTGATGTTTCTGTGGAAATTTCCCTTATAGACATGCATACTAGATGCGGGGTTATAGAGATCGCAAATCAATTATTTGACAATCTGTGAAAAGATGTGGTTCCATGGAGTGCAGTTATTGCAAAGAATGGTATGCATGGGTGCGTTGAGGTGTTCATTGCACATTGATCCTAAATGCAATAAATAGTTTTGAAGAAATCTGTCTATCCTTCGTCTTCTTTCTGAGCATGAATTTATGTAGGAATGGTGGATCAAAGTTGGCAATATTTCACTTGCATGATTAAATATACCTGTATCACCCTGTTGTTGATGCATTGTGTATTCTTGGTTACTATTATCATCCATGCAATCTTGTTGGATGAGGCACAAAACTTCATCAAACAGATGCTATTAGACTCTAATGCTAAAGTGTGGGGCACCTTGCTTGGAGACTGCATAGATCTTGATATTGGAAAACATAAATCAGAATGCCCTTTTGACTTAATATCGTGAAAATGTTGGATGTTATGTGTTTCTATSATATCTGTGTTGCSGCTGCAAAGTGGAATTATGTGGCTAAGAACATAAAAATGATGAAAGTAAGGGGACTGAAAGARACACCAAGATGCCTTTTGATTGAATAAGATAATAAGGCTCATGCATTCCTCGTGGGAGATAGATCATCTCCCCATTACAAGAAAACCTATGCAATATTGGAGAATTTGGATATGTTAGATGGAAGAAGAAGGATATCTGATTGACACAAACTTTGTGTTGTACGATGTCAAGGAGGTGAAGTAAAACATGCCAGGAAATGACAGGAAGAGTTAGTTATTACTTGATTGATTAATAAAAATACAGGTATGCTTATCCTGATCATGAGGAATTTTCATGTGCATTGTGACTTCTTTTGCACCTACAAGTTAATCTCTAGGATTGCCAAGCTAGAAATCATTATAAGGAATTCAAACCATTTCCACCATTTCTATTATGGTTCATGTTGTTGTGAAGATTACTGGGTATAGCCTTATCTTGCAACATGAGGGAGAGGCATGGCCGCTGCTTGAAAGCTTTCTACAAGTTGCAAGAATGCTAGTAAGGGTCAAAAAGACTAAATTTCAGATATTTTCCACAAAAAGATGTAGCCCAAGGCTAAATGTACTTTGCAAGAGGTAAAGCTTGAAATGGTAGATTGCTCTATGTACCTCCAAATAGAATTTGATGAGCAATCAATGTGGGGATCAATGCATAATAAAGAGGTTGGGTGTCCTGTGGCCTTTAAAAATTAATTGCAGGTGTATGAAGCTATGGGACTGGATTCAATATCAATTTAAGTTGGTAGAAATGCAGGATAGAGATTTTGCACAGCCTGACCTTGAAATAGAAGTGAAGCTATGGGATTTGACAAGTGAGGGAAAGCTATTGCAGGGAATATACCTTCTAAATTCTCTGTGGTTGTGGGGCTATAGGTAGAGATTGTCATATTTTGGCACAGATGACTACATTCTTTAACATTTAGAGAAGTACAGTTGGGATTGAGCTTGGAAACTAGAAATGGAGGGATGGATGGATGGATGGATGGAGGGGTCAGTATTCCATTTCTGGTATTGAACATTCACCATATAAGATATTTTGGGAGATTTAGCTTGGGATCTGCAGAATCCATGGTTGTGGAAGACCATTGGTTAGGTGGACCATTATGGAAATATCACCTTCCAATGCATATGAAATACATGGAACAATTATGTGCTTACTTTTATCATTACATGGAAAAAATAAACCATGCTCTATCCAAGAACATGGCTATGTCTCAGAGCTTGATACAATTTCAAGTGAGAGTGATCAGAAACAAGGGCACTATGTAGGCTCGACAATCCTTGAGAATGATGAACATCACTGCACAAGTGCAGAAAACCTTGATGATGAAGTCTTTGTTGTGAAAGACTACTTACAGGGTAGGTCATATGAATTTTTACTAGCTCTTTCAAAGGAAGATGAAGAATGGATGTCTGAGAATGAAGAAGTAGAGAATTGGCGTGGTAGGGACAACTCAGATTTGCAAGATAAAGTTGAACAGAACAAGTGTGATGAAGGTGATATTTCTTCTCCTGATAATGTTAGGTTAGATGATATGGAAAATAATTTCTTGTTAGAGATGCACTTGTGCCAGAGAGAAAKCTAGCACAYGCTAGCTTTCCCCCATAGTGGAATGATCTTGTTTGAGATGTGTATATGCTTGTGTAAGAGGGAAAGCTAGCACATGCTAGCTTTCCCCCATGGTAGGATGATGTTCGAGATGTGTGTGTGCTTGTGAAAGAGGGAACGATAGCATTCACTAGCTTTCCCCAACACTGGAATGATGTTGTTTGAAATGCACTTGTGCTTGTGCAAGAGGGAAAACTAGCATGTGTTAGCTTTCCCCAACACTAGAATGGTGTTGTTCGAGATGTGCTTGTGCTTGTGTAAGAGGGAAAGCTAACACGTGCTAGCTTTCCCCCATGGTGGAATGATGTTGTTCGAGATGCACTTCTGCTTATGCAAGAGGGAAATCTAACACGCGCTAGCTTTCCTTAACGGTGGAATGATGTTGTTTAAGATGTGCTTGTGCTTGTGCAAGAGGGAAGTTTAGCATGTGCAAGCTTTACTCCATGCTAGAATGATGTTGTTCGAGATGTGTTTGTGTTTGTGAAAGACGGAAACATGGCACACGCTACTTTTTCCCCATAATGGAATGATGTTATTCAAGACATGCTTGTGCTTCTGCAAGATTGAAAGTTAGCATGCACTAGTTTTACCCCATGGAGGAATGATGTTGTTTGAGTTGCGCTTGTGCTTGTGCAAGAGAGAAAGCTAGAACACGCTAGCTTTCCCCTACAGTGGAATGATCTTATTCGAGATGTGTATAAGCTTATGTAAGAGACATGCTACCTTTCCCCCATGGTAGGATGATGTTTGAGATGTGCTTGTGCTTGTGCAAGAGGGAAAGCTAGCATGTGCTAGCTTTCCCCAACACTGGAATGATGTTGTTCAAAATACGCTTGTGCTTGTGTAAGAGGGAAAGATAGCATGCACTAGCTTTCCCCCATTGTGGAATGATGTTGTTCGATATGCACTTGTGCTTATGCAAGAGGGAAAACTAACACACGCTAGCTTTCCTTAACGATGGATTAATGTAGTTTGAGATTTGATTGTGCTTGTTCAAGAGGGAAGTTTAGCATGTGCAAGCATTCCTCCATGCTAGAATGATGTTATTGGAGATGTGCTTGTGTTTGTGAAAGAGGAAAAGCTAGCATAGGGTAGTTTTTCCCCACAATGGAATGATGTTATTCGAGATGCACTTGTGCTTATGCAAGAGGGAAAGCTAACACGTGCTAGCTTTCCTTAACGGTGGAATGATGTTGTTTGAGATGTGTTTGTGCTTGTGCAAGAGGGAAGTATCRCATGTTCAAGCTTTACTCCATGCTAGAATGATGTTGTTCGAGATGTGCTTGTGTTTGTGAAAGAGGGAAAGCTAACACATGCTATCTTTTCCCCACAATGGAATGATGTTATTCAAGATGTTCTTGTGCTTCTGCAAGACTGAAACTTAACATGCACTAGTTTTACCCCACGGAGGAATGATGTTGTTCGAGATGCGCTTGTGCTTGTGCAAGAGAGAAAGATAGCATGCGCTAGCTTTCCACAATGGTGGAATGATTTTGTTCGTGATGCACTTGTGCTTATGCAAGAGAGAAAACTAACACGTGCTAGCTTTCCTTAGTGGTAGAATGATGTTGTTTGAGATGTGTTTGTGCTTGTGCAAGAGGGAAGTATCGCATGTTCAAGCTTTACTCCATGCTAGAATGATGTTGTTCGAGATGTTCTTGTGTTTAGGGAAAGAGGGAAAGCTAACACACGCTAGATTTTCCCCACAATGGAATGATGTTATTCAAGATGTGTTTGTGCCTCTGCAAGACTAAAAGTTAGCAAGCACTAGTTTTACCCCACAAAGGAATCGAGATGCACTTGTGTTTGTGCAATAGAGAAAGCTAGCACACGCTAGCTTTCCCCCATAGTGGAATGATCTTGTTCGAGATGTGTATATACTTGTGTAAGAGGGAAAGCTAACACGTGCTAGCTTTCCCCCATGGTAGGATGATGTTCGAGATGTGCTTGTGCTTGTGCAAGAGGGAAAGCTAGCATGTGCTAGCTTTCCCCAACACTTGAATGATGATGTTCAAAATGCGCTTGTGCTTGTGTAAGAGGGAAAGATAGAATGTGCTAGCTTTCCCCCATTGTGGAATGATGTTGTTCAATATGCACTTGTGCTTATGCAAGAGGGAAAACTAACACACGCTAGCTTTCTGTTACACATTATTTTCGTCATCCCTATGATCGTTAATGATGTAAACCTATCTATTGCCTTTAGAGGGGTCACAATGGCCTGAGTTCCTGAGGAGAGAAGGAAGAAGAACTTTTCCGTAGAAAAGAAGTTGCATTTTCCTATGCAAAAACCTTATAAAGAGAAATTCCCGCAGGTTGCTATATAGGCAGGGTGCGGAAATGATAAATTCCCGCAGGTTGCTATATAGCCAGGGTGCGAACTTTCCGCAAGTTGCTATATAGCTAGGGTGCGGACATTCCAACACGTGGGAAAAACGTACGGTTTCTCGAATTTTCTAGAAGGAGAAGCTTCTTGGGTGAGGTGGTATCCGAATAGTTTGGATCTTACTCGCTTTCATGATTTAGTGGGATCATCCTAACCTCCTCACCTTATCTTCTTCAGCTTATAAAAGGAGAGGAATTCTCATGGAGAAAGTTAGCT
>JZKD02S0134415.1:20722-31971 GCA_000966675.3 Picea glauca
CTGATGTTGTTTGAGATTTGATTGTTCTTGTGCAAGAGGGAAGTTTAGCATGTGCAAGCATTCCTCCATGCTAGAATGATGTTGTTGGAGATGTGCTTGTGTTTGTGAAAGAGGGGAAGCTAGAACATGGTAGCTTTTCCCCACAATGGAATGATGTTATTCAAGATGTGCTTGTGCTTCTGGAAGACTGAAAGTTAGCATGCACTAGCTTTACCCCATGGAGGAATGATGTTGTTTGAGATGCGCTCGTGCTTGTGCAAGAGAGAAAGCTAGCACATGATAGCTTTCCCCTACCATGGAATGATCTTGTTTGCAACATGTATATGCTTGTGTAAGAGACATGCTAGCTTTCCCCCATGGTAGGATGATGTTCGAGATGCCCTTGTGCTTGTGCAAGATGGAAAGATAGCATGCACTAGCTTTCCCCAAAACTGAAATGATGTTGTTCAAGATGCGCTTGTGCTTGTGTAAGAGGGAAAGCTAGCATGCGCTAGATTTCCCCCATGGTAGAATGATGTTGTTCGGGATGAACTTGTGCTTATGAAAGAGGGAAAGCTAATAGATGCTTGCTTTCCTTAACGGTGGAATGATGTTGTTTGAGATGTGTTTGTGCTTTTGCAAAAGAGAAGTTTACCATGTGTAATCTTTCCTCCATGCTAGAATGATGTTGTTCAAGATGTGCTTGTGTTTGTGAAAGAGGGAAAGCTAGCATAGGCTATCTTTTCCCCACAATGGAATGATGTTATTCAAGATGTTCTTGTGCTTCTGCAAGACTGAAAGTTAGCATGCACTAGTTTTACCCCACAAAGGAATGATGTTGTTCGAGATGCGCTTGTGCTTGTGCAAGAGATAAAGCTAGAACACACTAGCTTTCCCCCACAGTGGAATGATCTTGTTTGAGATGTGTATATGCTTGTGTAAGAGACATGCTAGCTTTCCCCCATGGTAGGATGACATTCGAGATGTGCTTGTTCTTGTGCAAGAGGGAAAGCTAGCATGCGCTAGCTTTCCCCAACACTAGAATGATGTTGTTCAAAATGCGCTTGTGCTTGTGTAAGAGGTAAAGATAGCACACGCTATCTTTCCCCCATTGTGGAATGATGTTGTTCGATATGGAATTGTGCTTATGCAAGAGGAAAAACTAACACATGCTAGCTTTCCTTAACGATGGAATGATGCTTTTTGAGATTTGATTGTGCTTGTGCAAGAGGGAAGTTTAGCATGTGCAAGCATTCCTCCATGTTAGAATGATGTTGTTGGAGATGTGCTTGTGTTTGTGAAAGAGGCAAAGCTAGCAGAGGGTAGCTTTTCCGCACAATGGAATGATGTTGTTCGAGATGCACTTGTGCTTATGCAAGAGGGAAAGATAACATGCACTATCTTTCCTTAATGATGGAATGATATTGTTTGAGATGTGTTTGTGCTTGTGCAAGAGGGAAGTATCGCATGTTCAAGCTTTACTCCATGCTAGAATGGTGTTGTTCGATATGTGCTTGTGTTTGTGAAAGAGGGAAAGCTAACACACGCTATCTTTTCCCTACAATGGAATGATGTTATTCAAGATGTGTTTGTGCCTCTGCAAGACTAAAAGTTAGCATGCACTAGTTTTACCCCATGAAGGAATGATGTTGTTCGAGATGCGCTTGTGTTTGTGCAATAGAGAAAGCTAGCACATGCTAGCTTTCCCCCATAGTGGAATGATCTTGTTCGAGATGTGTATATACTTGTGTAAGAGGGAAAGCTAGCATGTGCTAGCTTTCCCCCATGGTAGGATGATGTTCAAGATGCGCTTGTGCTTGTGCAAGAGGGAAAGCTAGCATGTGCTAGCTTTCCCCAACACCGGAATGATGTTGTTCAAAATGCACTTGTGCTTGTGTAAGAGGGAAAGATAGCACATGCTAGCTTTCCACCATTGTGGAATGATGTTGTTCAATATGCATTTCTGCTTATGTAAGAGGGAAAACTAACATGTGCTAGTTTTCCTTAACCATGGACTGATGTTGTTTGAGATTTGATTGTTCTTGTGCGAGAGGGAAGATTAGCATGTGCAAGCATTCCTCCATGCTACAATGATGTTGTTGGAGATGTGCTTGTGTTTGTGAAAGAATGAAAGCTAGCACATGGTAGCTTTTCCCCACAATGGAATGATGTTATTCAAGATGTGCTTGTGCTTCTGCAAGACTGAAAGTTAGCATGCACTAGTTTTACCCCAGGGAGGAATGATGTGGTTCGAGATGCACTTGTGATGGTGTAAGAGAGAAAGCTAGCACACGCTAGCATTTCCCCACAGTGGAATGATCTTGTTCGAGATGTGTATATGCTTGTGTAAGAGACATGCTAGCTTTCCCCCATGGTAGAATGATGTTCAAGATGCGCTTGTGCTTGTGCAAGAGGGAAAGATAGCACGCGCTAGATTTCCCCCATGGTAGAATGATGTTGTTTGAGATGAACTTGTGCTTATGCAAGAGGGAAAACTAACATGTGCTAGCTTTCCTTAATGGTGGTATGATGTTTTTTGAGATGTGCTTGTTCTTGTGAAAAAGAGAAGTTTAACATGTGCAAGATTTCCTCCATGCTAGAATGATGTTGTTCAAGATGTGCTTGTGTTTGTGAAAGAGGGAAAGGTAGCATAGGCTAGCTTTTCCCCACAATGGAATGATGTTATTCAAGATGTGTTTGTGCTTATGCAAGACTGAAAGTTAGCATGCACTAGTTTTACCCCATAGAGGAATGATGTTGTTTGAGATGCGCTTGTGCAAGAGAAAAAGATAGCAGATGCTAGCCTTCCCCCACAGTGGAATGATCTTGTTCGAGATGTGTATATGCTTGTGTAAGAGACATGCTAGCTTTCCCCCATGGTAGGATGATGTTCGAGATGYGCTTGTGCTTGTGCAAGAGGAAAATATATCATGCGCTAGCTTTCCCCAACACTGGAATGATGTTGTTCAAAATGCACTTGTGCTTGTGTAAGAGGGAAAGATAGCATGTGCTAGCTATGCTATCTTTCCCCCATTGTGGAATGATGTTGTTTGATATGCACTTGTGCTTATGCAAGAGGGAAAACTAACACGTGCTAGCTTTCCTTAATGATGGACTTATGTTGTTTTAGATTTGATTGTGCTTGTGCAAGAGGGAAATTTAGCATGTGCAAGCATTCCTCCATGCTAGAATGATGTTGTTGGAGATGTGCTTGTGTTTGTGAAAGAGGGAAAGCTAGCACAAGGTAGATTTTCCCCACAATGGAATGATGTTATTCAAGATGCACTTTTTCCTATGCAAGAGGGAAAGCTAACATGTTCTAGCTTTCCTTAAAGCTGGAATGATGTTGTTTGAGATGTGTTTGTGCTTGTGTAAGAGGGAAGTATCACATGTTCAAGATTTACTCCATGCTAGAATGATGTTGTTCGAGATGTGCTTGTGTTTGTGAAAGAGGGAAAGCTAACACATGCTAGCTTTTCCCAACAATGGAATGATGTTATTCAAGATGTTCTTGTGCCTCTACAAGACTGAAAGTTAGCATGCACTAGTTTTACCCCGCAAAGGAATGATGTTTGTTCAAGATGCGGTTGTGTTTGTGCAATAGAGAAAGCTAGCACACACTAGCTTTTCCCCACAGTGGAATGATCTTGTTCGAGATGTGTATATAGTTGTGTAAGATGGAAAGCTATGACATGCTAGCTTTCCCCCGTGGTAGGATGATGTTCGAGATGCGCTTGTGCTTGTGCAAGAGGGAAAGCTAGCATGCGCTAGGTTTCCCCAACACTGGAATGATGTTGTTCAAAATGCACTTGTGCTTGTGTAAGAGGGAAAGATAGCATGTGCTAGCTTTCCCCCATTGTGGAATTATGTTGTTTGATATTCACTTGTTCTTATGCAAGAGGGAATACTAACACGCGCTAGCTTTCCTTAACGGTGGAATGATGTTGTTTGAGATTTGATTGTTCTTGTGCAAGAGGGAAGTTTAGTATGTGCAAGCATTCCTCCATGCTAGAATGATGTTGTAGGAGATGTGCTTGTGTTTATGAAAGAGGGAAAGATAGCACAGGGTAGCTTTTCCCCACAATGGAATGATGTTATTCAAGATGTGCTTGTGCTTCTGTAAGACTGAAAGTTAGCATGCACTAGTTTTACCCCACGGAGGAGTGATGTTGTTCGAGATGCGCTTGTGCTTGTGCAAGAGATAAAGCTAGCACACACTAGCTTTCCCCCATAGTGGAATGATCTTGTTTGAGATGTGTATATGCTTGTGTAAGAGACATGCTATCTTTCCCCCATGGTAGAATGATGTTCGAGATGCGCTTGTGCTTGTGCATGAGGGAAGGCTAGCATGCACTAGCTTTCCCCAAAACTGGAATGATGTTGTTCGAGATGCGCTTGTTCTTGTGTAAGAGGGAAAGCTAGCACACGCTAGATTTCCCCCATGATAGAATGATGTTTTTCTAGATGAACCTGTGCTTATGCAAGAGGGAAAGCTAACATGTGCTAGCTTTCCTTAACGGTGGAATGATGTTGTTTGAGATGTGGTTGTGCTTGTGATTATGCAAGAGGGGAGTTTAGAATGTGCAAGATTTCCTCCATGCTAGAATGATGTTTTTCGACATATGCTTGTGTTTGTGAAAGAGGGAAAGCTAGCACGCACTATCTTTTCCCCACAATGGAATGATGTTATTCAAGATGTGCTTGTGCTTCTATAAGACTGAAAGTTAGCATGCACTAGTTTTACCCCACAGAGGAATGATGTTGTTTGAGATGTGCTTGTGCTTGTGCAAGAGAGAAAGCTAGCACGCACTAGCTTTCCCCCATAGTGGAATGATATTGTTCGATATGTGTATATGCTTGTGTAAGAGGGAAATCTAGCGCACACAAGCTTTCCCCCATGGTAGGATGATGTTCGAGATGCACAACACTAGAATGATGTTGTTTGAGATGCGCTTATGCTTGTGTAAGAGGAAAGGCTAGCACGCACTAGCTTTACCCCATGGTGGAATGATGTTGTTCAAGATGCACTTGTGATTGTGTAATAGGGAAAGCTAACACATGCTAGCTTTCCTTAATGGTGGAATGATGTTATTCGAGATGTGCTTGTGCTTGTGCAAGAGGGAAGTTTAGCATGTGCAAGCTTTCCTCCATCCACGAATGATGTTGTTTGAGATGTGTTTGTGTTTGTGAAAGAGGGAAAGCTAGCACAAGCTAGATTTTCCCCACAATGGAATGATATTATTCAATATGTGCTTTTGCTTCTACAAGACTAAAAGTTAGCATGCACTAGTTTTACCCCACAAAGGAATGATGTTGTTCGAGATGAGCTTGTGCTTGTGCAAGAGAGAAAGATTGCACATGCTAGCCTTCCCCCACAGTGGAATGATCTTGCTCAAGATGTGTATATGCATGTGTAAGAGGGAAAGCTAGCATGCACTAGATTTTCCCCATGGTAGGATGATGTTCGAGATGCACAACACTGGAATGATGTTGTTCGAGATGGTCTTGTGCTTGTGCAAGAGAGAAAGCTAGTAGGCGCTAGATTTACACCATGGTGGAATGATGTTGTTCGACATGAACTTGTTCTTATGCAAAAGGGAAAGCTAACACGTGCTAGCTTTTCTTAATGGTGGAATGATGTTGTTTGAGATGTTCTTTTTCTTGTGCAAGAGGGAAGTTTAGCATGTTCAAGATTTCCTCCATGCTGTAATGATGTTGTTCGAGTTGTGCTTGTGTTTGTGAAAGAGGGAAATCTAGCACACACTAGCTTTTCCCCACAATGGAATGATGTTATTCAAGATGTTCTTGTGCTTCTGTAAGACTAAAAGTTAGCATGCACTAGTTTTACCCCACAAAGGAATGATGTTGTTCGAGATGTGATTGTGCTTGTGCAAGAGAGAAAGCTATCACATTCTAGCTTCCCCCCACAGTGGAATGATATTGTTTGAGATGTGTATATACTTTTGTAAGAGGGAAAGTTAACACGCACTAGATTTCCCCCATGGTAGGATGATGTTCGAGATGAACAATAATAGAATGATGTTGTTCGAGATGGTCTTGTGCTTGTGCAAGAGAGAAAGATAGCATGCACTAGATTTCCACCATGGTGGAATGATGTTGTTCAAGATGCACTTGTGCTTATGCAAGAGGGAAAGATAACATGTGCTAGCTTTCCTTAACGATGAATTGATGTTGTTTGAGATGTGTTTGTGCTTGTGCAAGAGGGAAGTATTGCATGTTCAATCTTTACTCCATGCTAGAATGATGTTGTTCGATATGTTCTTGTGTTTATGAAACAGGGAAAGATAACACACACTAGCTTTTCCCCACAATGGAATGATGTTATTCAAGATGTGCGTGTGCCTCTACAAGACTGAATGTTAGCATGCACTAGTTTTACCCCACAAAGGAATGATGTTGTTAGAGATGCGCTTGTGTTTGTGCAAGAGAGAAAGCTAGCACATGCTAGCTTACCCACATGGTGGGATGATTTTCGAGATGCACTAGTGCTTGTGCAAGAGGGAAAACTAGCACACGCTAGCTTTCCCCTAGGTTGGAGTGATGTTTTTCAAGATGTGTTTGTGCTTGTGCTTATGAAAGAGGGAAATCTATCTTGCGTTATATTTTTTCTACAATGGAATCATGTTGTTTGAGATGTACTTATGCTTGTGCAAGAGGGAAAGCTAGCATGAGCTAGCTTTCCCTAACAGTGGGATGATGTTGTCTGAGATGAGCTCGTGTTTTACCATTAGGGAAAGCTAGCACAAGCTATAATTCCCCTAGAGTGGGATGGTGTTGTCCAAGATGAGCTTGTGCTTGTGTAAGAGGGAAAGCTAGCATGCACTAACTTCCCCAATGATGAGATGATGTTGCCCGTGATGAGCTCATGCTTGTGCAAGAGAGAAATCTAGCACGTGCTAGATTTCCCCACTGGTGGGATGATGCTGTTCGAGATGGACTCTTGCTTGTGCAATAGGGATAGATAACACACCTAATGGTGGGATGATGTTGTTCGAGATGCACTCCTACTTGCACAAGAGGGAAAGATAGAATGCACTAACTTCCCACCATGGTGAAATGATATTGTTCATGATGTGCTCCTACTTGTGCAAGAGGGAAAGCTAAGGCGTGCTAGCTTTCCCCCTCGAAAGGATGATGTTATTCAAGATGTGCCCCTACTTGTGCAAGAGGGAAAAATAGCATGCACTATCTTTCCCCCAAGGTGGGATGATGTTTTTCAAAATGTGCTCCTACTTGTGCAAGAGGGAAAGCTAGCACGCACTAGCTTTCCCCACGATGGGATGATGTTTAAGATTTTCTCCTGCTTGTTCNGCTTGTGCTTGTGTAAGAGAGAAAGCTAGCACATGCTAGCTTTCACCCATAGTGGAATGATCTTGTTCGAGATGTGTATATGCTTGTGTAAGAGACATGCTAGCCTTCCCCCATGGTAGGATGATTTTCGAGATGCGCTTGTGCTTGTGCAAGAGGGAAAGCTAGCACGCGCTAGCTTTCTGCAAAACTTGAATGATGATGTTTGAGATGCACTTGTGCCTATGTAAGAGGGAAAGCTATCACGTGCTAGATTTCCCCCATGGTAGAATGATGTTGTTTGAGATGAACTTGTTCTTATGCAAGAGGGAAAGCTAACAAATGCTAGCTTTCTTTAATGGTGGAATGATGTTGTTTGAGATGTGCTTGTGCTGTGCTTGTGCAAGAGAGGAGTTTAGCATGTGCAATCTTTTCTCCATGCTAGAATGATGTTTTTCGACATGTGCTTGTGTTTGTGAAAGAGAGAAAGCTATCACACGCTAGATTTTCCCCACAATGGAATGATGTTATTCAAGATGTTCTCGTGCTTCTGGAAGACTGAAAGTTAGCATGCACTAGTTTTACCCCATAGAAGAATGATGTTGATCGAGATGCACTTGTGCTTGTGCAAGAGAGAAATCTAGCACACACTAGCTTTCCCCCATAATGGAATGATCTTGTTCGAGATGTGTATATGCTTCTGAAAGAGGGAAAGCTAGCACACGCTATATTTCCCCCATGGTAGGATAATGTTCGAGATGCACAACACTGGAATGATGTTGTTTGAGATGCGCTTGTGCTTGTGTAAGAGGGAAGTCTAGCACGTGCTAGCTTTACCCCATGGTGTAATTATGTTGTTTGAGATGCACTCGTGATTGCGTAATCGTGAAAGATAACACGCACCAGATTTCCTTAATGGTGGAATGATGTTATTCGAGATGTGCTTGTGCTTGTACGAGAGGGAAGTTTATAATGTGCAAGCTTTCCTCCATGCTAGAATGATGTTGTTTGAGATGTGCTTGTGTTTGCGAAAGAGGGAAAGCTATTACAGGCTAGCGTTTCCCCATAATGGAATGATATTATTCAATATGTGCTTCTGCTTGTGCGAGAATAAAAGTTACCATGCACTATTTTTACCCCACAGAGGAATGATGTTGTTCGATATGAGCTTGTGCTTGTGCAAGAGAGAAAGATTGCACATGCTAGCCTTCCCCCACAGTGGAATGATCTTGTTCGAGATGTGTATATACTTGTGTAAGAGGGAAATCTAGCACGCGCTAGCTTTTCCCCATGGTAGGACGATGTTTGAGATGCACAACACTGGAATGATGTTGTTCGAGATGGTCTTGTGCTTGTGCAAGAGAGACAGCTAGTAGGCACTAGCTTTACACCATGGTGGAATGATGTTGTTCGAGATGAACTTGTGATTATGCAAGAGGGAAAGCTAACACACACTAACTTTCCTTAATGATGGAATGATGTTGTTGGAGATGTGCTTGTGCTTCTGCAAGAGAGAAGTTTAGCATGTTCAAGCTTTCCTCCATGCTGTAATGATGTTGTTCAAGATGTGCTTGTGTTTTTGAAAAAGGGAAAGCTAGCACACACTATCTTTTCCCCACAATGGAATGATGTTATTCAAGATGTTCTTGTGCTTCTGCAAGACTGAAAGTTAGCATGCACTGGTTTTACCCCACAGAGGACTGATGTTGTTCGAGATGTGCTTGTGCTTGTGCAAGAGAGAAATCTAACACATGCTAGCTTTCCCCCACAGCTGAATGATATTGTTCGAGATCTATATATTCTTGTGTAAGAGGGAAAGCTAGCATGCGATAGATTTACCCCATGGTAGGATGATGTTCGAGATGCACAAAACTAGAATGATGTTGTTCGAGATGGTCTTGTTCTTATGCAAGAGAGAAAGCTAGCATGCACTAGCTTTCCACCATGGTGGAATGATCTTGTTCGAGATGCACTTGTGCTTATGCAAGAGGGAAGCTAACACGCTCTAGCATTCCTTAACAATGCAATGATGTTGTTTGAGATGTGTTTGTTCTTGTGCAAGAGGGAAATATCACATGTTCAAGCTTTACTCCATGCTAGAATGATGTTGTTCGAGATGTGATTGTGTTTGTGAAAGAGGGAAAGATAACACATGATAGCTTTTCCCCACAATGGAATGATGTTATTCAAGATGTGCTTGTGCCTCTGCAAGACTGAAAGTTAGCATGCACTAGTTTTACCCCACGAAGGAATGATGTTGTTCGAGATGCGCTTATGTTTTTGCAAGAGAGAAAGCTAGCACACACTAGCTTACCCACATGGTGGGATGATTTTTGAGATGCGCTAGTGCTTTTGCAAGAGGTAAAACTAGCACACACTAGCTTTCCCCTAGGTTGGAGTGATGTTGTTGAAGATGTGTTTGCGCTTGTGCTTATGAAAGAGGGAAATCTATCTTGCGTTATCTTTTTCGTACGTTGGAATCATGTTGTTTGAGATGTACTTGTGCTTGTGCAAGAGGGAAATCTAGCATGAGCTAGCTTTCCCCAACGGTGGGATGATGTTGTCTGAGATGAGCTTGTGTTTTCCCATTAGGGAAATCTAGCACAAGCTATAATTCCCCTAGAGTGGGATGATGTTGTCCAAGATGAGTTGTGCTTATGCAAGAGGGAAAGCTAGCATGCACTAGATTCCCCCACAGTGGGATGATGTTGTCCGAGATGAGCTCATGCTTGTGAAAGAGAGAATTCTAGCATGCGCTAGATTTCTCCATTGGTGAGATGATGTTGTTCAAGATGTACTCTTTATTGTGCAAGAGGGATAGCTAACATGCCTAATGGTGGGATGATGTTGTTTGATATGCACTCCTACTTTTGCAAGAGGGAAATCTAGAATGCACTAACTTTCTGCCATGGTGGGATGATATTGTTCGTGATGCACTCCTGCTTGGGCAGGAGGGAAAGATAGGGTGTGATATATTTCCACCTTGGAAGTATGATGTTGTTCAAGATGTGCCCTTTCTTGTGCAAGAGGTAAAGATAGCATGCTCTAGATTTCCCCCAATGTGGGATGATGTTTTTCGAAATGTGCTCCTACTTGTGCAAGAGGGAAAGCTAGCATGCACTAGATTTCCCTCATGATGGTATGATGTTTAAGATGTGCTCCTGCTTGTTCAATATGGTAATCTAGAATACACTAGATTTCCCTCATGGTTATGACTCATGAGATCCTCATTATGCTAGCTTTCTTGCAAAATAATTTGAGGGCTCCAACTACTTTCAGCCATTGTTTGAAATTGTGGAAAAACATTAAATGAACCAACCATTTTAGACTAATAAATACAAGTTTTTTCTGCTAAAATCATCAAGGAAAGCTCTAAAAAAAATCATCCCACATACATATTCTACATATTTAGGACGACAAATATAATTTTGCACTAAATCTAGCACCCTGCATTCTAGTGTAGACATTGTGCCTTCTAATTTGTTTGTCAATTGCACAATATTCATGAGTCCAAATTATAATCATCTTTTTTGGTTCATCATCCAATTTACCATGCTTTTATTTTTCATTTCTAATAGAGTTTTGGCATTCACATGAAGAAACCTCTAATGACACTAGTCCACAAACTATTTTCTATAAGAGATGATGCAACTTATAAATTTAACTTTAAAACATATAAATTCCCTTCTTAGGAGCATGTAAATGAGCATTCCTTGCTTGGTTATTCACAATGCCAATTTTTTAAGTGGAATTTAACATTCTAGCCAAAATCTATTATTTTTGCAATAGATTTCAAATCTCTTGCCAAATTTAGCACGTGCAACACTCCTTGCAGAATCTTCCTTCCTCCATTATCAATAGGGACTTGCAACTCTCCAACGTCATATACTTTATGGAATATTTTATCTCTGAACTAGATAATTCTATTCATGTAAAGATGGCAATAAATCTGGAGCAATTTT
>JZKD02S0134415.1:31981-42052 GCA_000966675.3 Picea glauca
TTATTAGTCTGTAGGGTAGAATACCCCACAACTCATGTCATCTCATATATCCATTGTGTATTTATCATGGCTACGATCAATTCATGTCATGGAAGTATAGATACACATTGTATCTTTGGTGGCTATACTCTTTGTTAATATAATTATGGATCCACAATGTATTTTATGGCGGCCATACCTTGTAAGTCTTTATCACCCAAGTATAGGCATTTCTGCCTTGTGTTTGAAACATGTCATAATATTTGTTTGATGGTTGTGTGTAGCTTCTACTGGGTTCTCTGAGTCCATACCCTTTCTTGAAAAAGTCTACAAAGTACTTTAGTCATCAATCCCCATCTTCTAACTTCACACTTTGGGGGGAAATATGTTACACATCGAAATTACTTACTTCAGTGATGACCTACTGTCATCATTGCAAGTGTTTAAAGTGTCTCATTTTTGGTCACAAGTGTCACAAACATCATATTGTCATATTGCCTATGTCGTGTCTCTAATGACATCACAAGGACACTTGAAAGACACCCTTAAAGACTGGTTTAAGAAGGAGAGATCATCTGATGAGGAGTACAAATATTTTTCCATTGAGAAAACCTCTTAAAAATGAAGTTTGAAGACCAGCTCTCCCCTACCCACTGTCAGGGAGTGCTAGCACTCCCTAGACTCCTTTGGGAGAGAATTCTAGCACTCTATGAACCCTTCTAGGGGTGCACTAGGGTTTTTTTAGATAATTTTGGGTAGCACTCCCCTACCCACTGTCAGGGAGTGCTAGCACTCCCTATCCTTATTTTGGGGAGCATTTCAGCACTATGTGTATCCTTTTGGGGGAGCGTTGGCCTATTTGAAGGAGTCTTGGATTGTTGAGGAAAATCAAGGACAAATCCCCCTCATTTATGGAGTTAGTTGGATTTGAATCTGAGGTCAAGGCATGATCTTAGGGAGGACCCACAACTGATGGACAAATATCCTCAACCTATCCCAATAATCTCTAAGGTGGTTGGGTCTCTCCAAGCCTATATAAGGAGGCCTCCTCATTGAAAATGGTACATGAAAGAATAGAGAAATTGAGAAGCACCTAACTTATGATCTCATAAGGAAGGAGATACATTGAAGGAATCAAACTTATGATATCATAAAGGAGATATCATTGAAGTATAATTAGTTTGTGTGTGGATTACTTGAGCAAGGGGTTGGACAAGGAGAACTTGGTGAGGCTGCTACATCTGCATCTACATTTGTAAGTATGTTTCTTTGTTCTCATTAATATACATTTTCTTGGCTTGTTTCCTTCAAGTTTATGTCTATTTCTCACGGACTTGTTCCTTTTGGATAGATCTAGTGTGAAGCTAATCAAGTTAGAATAGGAAATATGTTTTGTCTTTGTTTTTCACTGGATTGCAGGGTTTGTTGAAGAGCTTGGAGATCAATATCAACCTGGATTGAGAGAGGAAAAACTTCATAAAAGGTACTCATAAATTCTTCCCTTTCTTCTTTGATTAGTTTAACTTATTCTAAAGGAATTTCAATGACCAAATTCAACACCTTTCTATCTTGGTCATAGGGGTCTAAGATTCAAGAGGGAATTCACCTGTTCGCAGGGGAATTTTCCTATGACAGAGGGAAGCAATAAACCACTCCTTATGTTGTTCACCTAGATTATAAAAACTTAGATGGCCTATCAAGGTCTTAAACCTCTGATCGAATTCCCAAACAGGTTTAGTCACCTTCTTCTTGATTTCCTTCAACTCTGTAATGCACCGTGACTTCGACTTGGGTTTCTTGAACTCTACACTCATTGTAGTCTTAATGTCATTAAGTGGTTTAGGTTGTACATTTCCTGAAACAAACTTCATATACCAACTTAATGCATGATACCTCAAGGTAGTACTAAACTAATCTCTTAACATCTTTGTCAGTGACTTTCTTAATGCTCCATACAACTTCACATATGAACCAGTGTTGATCAGGATCCTCAAATCCATCCCCTCTAAAAATTGGTAACCTCATTTCAACTGCCATAGATCTTCCTTGGTTTCTCGACTGAGTATGTACTAAGCTTCTTGTGAAAGTACTCTAAATGATATGATTACTCTGGTTACTCTGGTTACTTAATTCTTCTAAAACAACAAGAGGAGTAATAATACTTACTTCAATAGTAGGTGCAGTCCCTGAAGTTTTTGGTTGTTCTCAGCAAAGTTATTCAGTCTCTACTTCCTCTACCCTTGCGAACTCTGAATACTCCCCGTTTGATTTCCCTGCTTCTTCTCCATTATAGAAATCTTTGTCTTGTGCCAATGGTCTATAACTCTTCTTAAACAGGTTCGCAAGAAGAACATTTCTAAGTGATCTCCCACTGCGCATGTGTCCAGCCTCTGTCTCACTGTGGCTGTCTAAATTCTTGAATATTAGCTTTAAAATCCAACTGATTACTGTATCTTCAAGATATTATTCTCATGTAATAACTTCTTAATCTTCATCTTCAAAAAGTGTAGAAACTTTCCTCTAGGTCCCTTAAACAAGTACCTCTCTTCTTGACTATATGATTCTACTATGTTGATATCAAACTCAGTAATGTACCCTCCAATAGTGCTATCAAACCAATGATCCACTGCTCTAGAAACAACATTGTCAACTCGAATTTTTTAATCAACGTCATTGTCCAAACCACAGGTGGTCTAGATCTGATCTCAAACTGAGTGTCTTCTAATCTAGCTAACCACTCGTACAATTCCTTATGAACTCCTGCAAAGAAAATCTCATGCACATCAGTAAAGATGTACCTTCCCAACAAGTCTTTTGTACTAATTCTAGGGTTCACGTTTTGAGCTTCGGAAAATTCCCTTTCTTGTTCTTCTATCCACTTCTGAATCTTTGTCTTCGATGGAAATGACCTTGAAATTCCCTCAAGAAGATCCTAGTCCCGACAACAGAACCATTTGTTGGCATAGGGGAAGACCCAGGGTTCAACTCTAATAGCACACCAACAAACCCTAACTACTGGCCCTCTCGGAAACACCTGTGAAGAAGATGAATTCTCACTCAAAGTATCAATAATGGGGTTTTTAGGACAGACATTTCTACAACCAGGGGAAATGAAAAATGATTCCAGAACAACAACGCAATATAACCTAGAGATTATTTAATAGTCTTATACTTAGCTTTGTGAAGTTAGTTTAGGCCTCTTATCTTTAATGGTGAAACAACCATGCAATAACAGTATAACATATAGAAAATAACACAACATCAACCACAAATAACAACAAGATTTACATGGTTCACCCTCTCACTAGGGATACCTCCACATAATTGTGCTTCTTGATATAATAGTTGAAAACATACAGTTCTATTTGTGCACTTAGCTGTAGATCCTTCTCTATATCTCCTCTTTATCTCCCCTCCCTACACACCCGGATGCAGGGTTGATCTTCACACCCAGCTGAAGATCCATAATTCTCTACAAAAAAATACTTCTATCTCTCAATATTGTTATCGCCAACCCCTCTCAACTCTTCTAGACCCTTATTTTATGACTCTTAGACATCCCTAGACTAAAGCCTAGGTGCAAAAACCCTAGGCTCCAAAACCCTAGATTCCAAAACCCTAGGTCCGCATAAACCGCATTTTAAGGGCTTCGCCAACCTATCCTTCCTTCTTCTCCGCAAGGTGCTCCAAAGAACCTATTAGTTTCTTCCTTTGCTTGTTGACCTGTCCATGATTCATCTTCCTTGCTTCTTTGTCTTCCTTTATATTCTCTTCCAAAGACCTTCTTTTGTTTACTTCGATCCTTCTTTTATACTTCTTTAACCACTTAGACCCCTCTTTGGTTTGTGTTCTTTCCGCACTCTTCATACCTTGTCTTTATTCTTCTTTAATCTTTGCTTTATTAGTTTTGGAATGCTTCGAGAGGGTTGTTCAATCACATGCGTGTTAAGTGGATTTTTTTTTATGCTTCAGATAGATGTTATAAGATGTTCTTTCTCGATTCACATGAATGATGTGCAAATGATTTTTTAATCATAGTAGACTATACTATGTGGTTAAATAATTTATGAAGGGTATTGTTGTTGATTTAGTCATGAAATTTGAAGTATGATTGTGGTTAAAGGAACTAGATATATCCTTGTTCTTCAGAACGATCGTGAGTATTGAGACCTTAAGTGTTCTAAATCAATCAGATGGATTCTAGACATGAGCATTGATTATGTGTCTCAGAGGTCCTAACCTTGCAGGGTATGTAGGGAGGGTAGGTATCTTATGTTATCTTTATGTGATATGGTTGATCTTGAATAATACTGATGTTGTATTCATATTTTTGTTGTGGGGTGATGTGATGAGAATGAATGTGTAATTATTGATGTATGTTGTTGTCGGATATCACTTGTCCTAATAGTTGTTTCAAAAATAAAATTACCTCTATTGTACTCACTTATTTTGATGTCGTAACATAGGGGTATTTACATATGGTATGATAGTAGTTTCAACCCTGTGACATTGGAACATTACGCCTTCCAGTGTGTTAAATAAATGATTAAAATTATATCGCTAATTAAATTTTGAAATTGTACATGCAGGTAATCATGGTTAGAGGATGTAGGGGAAGTAGACAGTGTTGTGCTGGAGGAAGAGGTGTGACACCTACGATAGTATCCATGCTAGATGGGTCTAACCCCCAGGGAGAAGAAAAAACCACTAAGAAGGATAAGAAGGAGTAGGTTGTTGTGGGAGATGTAGTAGGTATTGTCAGAACAGGAGAAAACCCAGGGTTCAATGCTCAAGAGAGCACCAACAAAACCCTAACTACCAACCCTTTCAGCAACACCTGCGAAGCAGATGAAGTCTCACTTGAAGTAGAGGCAGGGGTGGTTTCAAGATTCTAGTGTCTGCAACCTTTAGTTGGGACACATATATGTGATTGTAACACCTTAACAAAGCACTTAGCAATATATGTCATCAATCTTTAACCAATATTTATTTCACAAATAAAACCCTAATTATAGAGCATCATAGTATGCAGCTAGATCTACTGTATTCAAGCACTAAGCACATCCACATAGGCTAGATCTAGTGTTCATCGATAATATTAAGCACATAACATTAACATACCTATATACCATTTATCTATATCAAAGCACTAAGTAAGTAAATATATAAGCACACCAATACATTGCACAAAGCAGAGAAACACAACATATACCTGGTTCACCCCCACCATGAGGATATGCCCACCAACTCTTCTCTTCTTTATTATCTTCGGTCAAGCTTATTATAGGAACATAGCATCAAGATCCTACTTTGCAGAAGATAGGAGATCTACGCGCACCCCGCCAGATCCTCCTTCTTTGATATAGGGTATAGCACCAAGCCTTTCACAGTCTCTTGTAGTTACTTTCACTTAACCTTGCAAGCCTCACACCGTATGCACAAAGAACTTACAACTCTTGATCACACGAATCAATGCTAGCAGTTATCACTACTTACAATTGACTCCAACTAACCCTTCATTACATCACCTAGTCTTCTATATATATTACAAAATCAGGCCTAAACATGGGTAAACTCATGGGCCGACATTCCCATACCTGTTACATAATCCAAAAACCCAAAAATTCCCTAAAAAGGGGCCAATATCCCATGATATATGCTTCATCTTACGCTCCTCCTTCGATAGCCTCTCGAAGTCTCCAAAATAGGTCAAACATGACAAAGGATCCTCAAAACTTGTTCAAGGGCCAACAGGCCCCCAACACTCACCTATGACTCGTTCTAAGCCACTATGATCTGATTAGTTATTCTTCAAAAGCCTCAAGCTTTGCTCGAGACTCTTTGACCTGTTTTTGTTCCATGGACTCCTATTCAGTGAACTCTTGGATGACTGCTTCGTTAACATGTCCCTTCAGGCATTGTTCAACTGCAGTGACAACTTGCTCTAGTTCTGCTCCTCGGCCTTTGATCTCTATGAATAATTGGAAAGCCTCATCCTGTATAGATTGGAGCCTCTGAGTCACTTCCATAAGTCTTCTCTAGATGGCATGGACTTGATTTTGGGCAATGCGCTACTCTTGGGATCGCTTCATTCTTTCTGCAGCTGACAGGGGCTTCAACTGCATCTGTATTATCTCTGCTTGTTGCTTTTCTTCCTGGAGTTGTGACTCTAGTGCCTTAAGTTTTGAATTCTTAGTGAGTTGCTCATACATATGGGCATTGTGATAACTTAGTTTCTCACATTCCATGTAAAGGGCCTTTATTCTCTCAATTGTGCTTCGGGTAGTTTCTTATCTTTGATCCCTCACATCTTGTAGAGTGTTGGCCACTATGCAGAGCTCTAAGTCTACTATTCTCTATTGTAGCTATTGGATAGCTTCTGCAAGCTTCTCTACTTGATGTGTGACTCATTCTTCTTCCTGTATCTCTAAGCCTATCATATATCAAAGTGCATGGTTGACTGCTTCTTTCACTTTGAGTTGTTCTACGAGCAACTGTTCTTTTTCTTGTTGCATATGTGCTTTCTCTTCTTCAATTTTTTCTTGGAGAGCAACCTTTTCTTGTTCTGAAAATCTACATTTCTCTAAGATTACACCTTTCACTTGATTCAAGGCCTGGGTGGCTTGTTCTATTTATTCATGTGCACAACGAAGGTGAGCTTCGACCACATCAGCTAGTCGAAGAAGTTGGCCTGGCTCATATGCCAACTTTGGTTCTCCTGATGGAAGGGGTGCAGTGGAGACTGGGTGATTGGACTGAAGGTTATGTTGTACCCCTCTCAATTCTACCTCAATTCTATCGTACATTTCCTCCTGCTTGGCTTCTTGTTTCTCCACGATTTTCAGTGAAGCGTCGTTTAGAGATGTGATGATCAAGTAAAAATCATCAACAATAAGCATAGTTTGCATTTTCGTCAAAATGGCTCTAGATTTCTTCCCGAAAGAAGGTTTTGGGGGAGAAAACTTCCTCTTCTTCAAGGGATCATCCACATCTCTGGGTGGTGTTACTTCGCCTTGCTTCTGTTCAACTTCCTTTTCATTAATCTCTTCTACTTCATCATCACCCCCTCGGTCAAGTGATACTAAAGAAGTATTTCCTAAGGTGTTTCTTAAGTCTTGGTCCTCTTCAGTCTTCTTCCTTCTGCTGGTTCCGAGTGTATCATGTTATTTGTGAGCGGCCTCCATGCTGTCAAGTTCAGGGTTGGACATCTCTGCAGGGTCAGCGGGGATGAGGAGGTCCTTTGACCAGTCCTTAATGATCTCCTCAAAGTCCTCTTTTATGAGCTTGTAGTATGAATGAAGCTCTTCCTTATGCTCATCTACTCACATTGTAATGTATATGAAGTGTCGATCTGGACATAAATTCATCAAGTAGGGTGTTCAGAGTCATGTGAGATTCAACTTTGATGGATCTCTTCAGCTAAAGGTAGTATGTGTGGAAAAAAACGTTTAATTGCCACTGTTTTTTCATATCACTCAAGTACTAGAGTGTGGTGAAATTCGTAGAAAGCATTTTGAATGGCTCGATATCTGAGAATGTTGCACCTTCTGGATGGAAGCCACCTTGTAGCCTTGCATCCCCTTCTCAACATCTCCGTATGTATCCTTGATCTTCGGTTCTAGTGCGCGATCTATGGATTTTCCTGGATAGAAATCCTATGGATCAGGTCCTTGCATACACAATCTTGTGATCCTATGGATCAACGTTGGGTCAACTATGATACAGTGGTCTAGCCATAAGTAGCCACCATGGTAACTTGAAAGTAATATCTTGACACAGGTGTTCACTTCTTGGTGCCTTCAAAAGTGTGGGATTTTCATTACATTTAACAAGGTGGAATGCACAAGGTTCATCGTCCATGGATGGGGGATTATCTTTGAGTTCTTCCCCTTCATCCTGGTTAAGTATTTATACAGGGTGCACATACTATAGTTCTTGTGATCTCTAAGGTTGAATTCGCTAAACCTCAACACTGCAATCTTTGTTGGGTATGTGTTATATTCTTTGCATGTGTGTGTGTGTGGGCACGTCAGATACGACAACTACGTTTTTTGCTATTTTTAGCGGATTTTTCTATTTTTAGTGGATTTGTATATTAATCCCAGATTAAGGGATTAGGGTTTTGGTATCTATGGAATACCTAAAAACATTGTATATATTTTATGGCGAATGGTGAAATTTGATATAATGAAAATAAGAAAGGTTTTCCAGGTTGAGGGTTTCCGGTATAAAATCTCTATGTACTCTATGTATGAGCCATTGATTAATTTCTATATTGCTTAAGAATCTATATGCATTGCTTTACTTCACAGGTTTAAAACTTACATGTGGTATCAGAGATCGTTTTTGGCTCCAGAGAGACGCCTTTGTTGTTGAGGGTTTGGCTCGGTCTTGATAGATCAAGTTTATCTTGGGTCTATGATAAACCTGGGTTTAGTGGGATATTTTGAAATGGAGATTTGAGTAAAGAAATAGGAATGGAGAGCTCATCTAGAATTGAGATAGAGAAGTTCAACGGTAAAAACTTTGAGCTATGGAAGCTCAAGATGGAGGACCTTATTGTAGACAAAGAAAAATGGATCATTGTGGATCCTGGTACATAGGCTACTGGTACATCTTCTACAAGCACATAGGCTACTGGTACACAACCTACTAGTACACAAACTACTAGTACAACAACTATTGGTATGTCGAAGGAAGATTGGGACAAGTTGGACAGAAGAGAAAGGAGTACTATTCGACTCTTCCTGGTAGATTCGGTGTTGTTGAATGTCTCAAGAGAATCTATAGCCAAGGAACTATGGGATAAGTTAGGGAATTTGTATTAATCAAAGTCCTTGGTAAACAATTTGTTTCTTCAAAAGAAGTTGTATCATCTTAGGATGGAAGATGGAGATTCTGTGACAGAACATCTAAATGCCTTTAATACTTTGGTAAGTCAACTTGGATCTATTAATATTATGATTGCAGAAGAAGATAAGTGTATTAATTTGTTATGTTCTTTGCCAGAATATTGGGATAATCAGGTTGTAGCAATAGGTAGTACCACTCAATCTACATTGAAGTATGAGGATGTAGTTGCATCCTTGTTATCTGAAGAGATGAGGCAAAAAAGCATGGATGGTCATAGCACAGATGCTTTATTTGTAAGAGGGCGTACCCAAGACAGGAACCCTAGTAAGCCTTCGGGATGGAGATCTAAATTTACAGGTAGATCTAAGTCTCCAGGAAAATCTTTGAGGAAATGCTAGAAGTGTTGTAAAACAGGGCATTATAAGAAAGATTGCAAGTCTACGAAGGTTGAAAAACCAAAGGGATCTGATAGTACCTCTTCCATGGAGGCGAAAACCTCCACTGAAGAAGGAGGTGATGTTTACCTATCATCTATAAGTACACATGTAGACCATGATGTATGGTTTATTGACTCAGGTGCATCATACCATATGACTCCTCACAGGGAGTGGTTCTCTGAATATGAAAAATATGATGGTGGTGATGTATTATTAGGAGATGACTCGACAAAAAAAATCTTGAGACGTGGAAGGGTTAAGTTGTTTCTAAATGATGGAAGTATTAGAACTCTTCCTGGGGTTCTACACATTCCAAAACTAGCTAGGAGCCTAATATCTGTAAGCAAGTTGAGTGATGCAGGAGTCAAAACTGTATTTGAAAAGAACACTTGGAAGATGGTACGAGGAGCAATGGTGTTGATGAGGGGATTTCATTGTGGAACTCTGTACAAGTTGTCGGGAAGAAATTATACTAATGGGTGTAACATTTTTGTTGTCCTTGAGTAGAAAAATGAAGGAGACAAGACCAATACTATCCCAGAAAAGAAGACCATGCGGTGACATCAAAGACTGGGGCATATTGGAGAAAAGGGCTTTCAAACACTACACGGTAAAGGTATCATTGAAGGTATGTCTAATTGCACTCTGGATTTTGATTTATGTGAAAATTGCATATATGGTAAGCAGAATCGAGTAAGATTCCCATCTGGTGCTACAAGAGAAAAGGGGATCTTAGAGTTGATACACAATGATGTGTTTGGACCTGTTCATGTTCCATCCCTAGGTAAATCTGTGTATTATG
>JZKD02S0134415.1:75102-91412 GCA_000966675.3 Picea glauca
GAATAGTGCCATGAATGACTTCATTGTTGTTTTGATGATGTAGAGTTCTTGTCGCTGTGTGCAGATGATGTGGAGTTCTTGTCGCCATGTGCAGACGAAATTTCAGTGATAACAAAGAGAATCGCGGGAAATACGAAATTTGTATTGAAAATTTATACATCTTGAGCATAGATCAACCTTCGATAAGTACACTACTCCATGCATCTCATCAATCAACTCATCAATCCTAGGTATTGGGTATCCGTTTTTATGGTCATTTTTTAGTGCATTGTAGTCTATGCACATCCTCATAGTACCATCTTTCTTCTTCACTAGTATAATTGATGAAGTATAAGGAATATATCTAGGAATGATGTGTCCCATATCTAGAAACTCCTTTATGGATTTCCCAATTTCATCCCTGAATATTTTGGGATTCCTTTATGGAGTGGTGATCGTGGGCTTTGACCTATCTTCTAACTCAATGACATGCTCAAATCCTCGATAAGGTGATATCCATACTAGAAATGGTTCAAACACTCTCTCATGATTTCCAGGTAATGCTTGGATATCTGTTGGGTGATGTTGGCATTCCTGTGATGAATTCTCCATGGTGATCAAGCATTCTTCCGCACAATCTTCCACGTCCTCGTGTCTAAAAAGGACAATGATGCATTGGTTAGAAACAATCCTATGGATACCTATTGACATACCTATTAGGATGACTCACTTTCCACCCTTGTCTTGTAAATCCATCCTCATATCCTTATAACTCATGTGACTATCCTCCAAAGAGTATAGAAACTAAACTCCTAGAACCACATGAGTATCTGCTAAATCCATGATGTAAAATTCATCAGTCAACTTATAATTTCCCAAGGTTAATTCTAGGACCTTGACCCTTTGAGTACACATCATTTTGTACCCATATGATACTACCACATCGAATCCCTTGAAATATTCTATATGGATCTTTCTCTTGATGACCAGTGGAGCATCAATGAAATTGTGGGTGGCTCCACCATTCACCAATTTTGTAACCCTCTTCCCTTGTAGAATGCCTCTAATCCTGAAAGTATTTTTAGCACAGGGGAAGACCTAGGGTTCAATGCTTCAACAATGCACCAACAAAACCCTAACTACTGGCCCTTTCGGCAACACCTGTGAAGCAGGTGAAGTCTCACCCAAGGTAGAGGCAGGGAGTGTTACAGGACTTAGGTGTCTGTAACCAAGCTAGGACAAAGATCTATTATTATAACACTTCACAGAGTACTTAAAATATATCATGCATTATCTTATCAACTTTATTCACATCACAGAAAAACCCTAATATTAGATCAGCATAGTAATAATGAAAAAATACACAGTGCACTTAACATCATAAGTTATATCTAACACATCTAACATAAATAAATCTCTAAGAATTCATATATCTATATATCATGCATAACTATCCATGCACTAAGCATATTCATATCATAAAAATCATATCACAAAGCAAACCATCAACACATGATATACGTGGTTCACCCCAGTGTGGGGCTACATCCACCAACAACTTCTTCTTCTTTATTAGGGTTCAATCTCTTACATTTGTATGCTCCTATGCACCTAGACACAAAGCCAAGCTTCGTACTAGAAAGGTGATGTTCGCACTAAGCACCAAATCCACGTTCCCAAAATCAGGTCAAGGCATAGAGCCAACTCCTATATCAAGCATGGAGCCTTACATACATTTTTTTTTGCATGAAGCAACTCAGAACTACTTTCCTCTTACACTTATCCAATTACACCTAATTTCTAAGCTACTTCTACCTTACAATATTTTCTTATTTATATTTTTACATCCACTTACAAAAATGCTTAATCATGGGTAAACCCATGGGCCGACATCCCATAAAACCTAATAAAAAAATCCTAATGAACCCCTTGTTGGGTCCACAAAATAAGTGATATCCCGCAATCTCAACTCCACCAGGGCGATCCATCTTTGACCAGCCTATCGAAGTCCAAAAAGTGGTCAAACCTGACCAATGTTTCCTCAAAACTTGTTTGAGGGCCAAAAGTCCCCCAACACTCACCTGTGACTCATCCCAAGTCACTCATATATGGGCAACGCTACATCGAAGACTTGAGCTACCTTGACTTGTTGATTTTTCTGAGCCTCCTTCTCAGTGAACTCCTGGATCATATTTTTTGTAACAAGCCCTTCCAAGCATTGTTCCACTATTTCAACCACTTGGTCCAGTTGTGAACCTTTCCCTTCAATTTCTTCAAACAATGCATAGACTTCCTCCTGCACCGGCTGTAGTTTTTGTGTGACTTCCATTACTCTTTCCTAGATGGGAGTAATCTATTGTTGGACTGCGCATTGTTATTATGATCTCTTAACTCTCTCGACTGTCATGAGTGCCTTCATCTACACTTGAATTGTCATTTCCTACTGCTACGCCTCATGTAGCTACACTTCCAACTTCTGAAGCTTTGGATATTCCATGAGGCATTCGTAGTTCTACACGCTTATGTCTCTCAGTTACTTGCATTTTGAGGTGAGGGATTTGATCTTTTCAACTACACTCCTATTAGCTTCCTCCCTCTGGTCGCACACTTCCTGTAGATTTCTTGGTACTACTTGGATTTCCAATTTCACTATCCTTTCTTGAAGCTACTGGATGGCCTCAACGAGCTTCGTTACTTGAACCTTGACTACTTCATGTTCCACCTATGCCAATTCTGGCACAGAGTGAAGTTCTTTGCTCACCACTTCTTTGACTACAGTCTTCTCTGCAATAAGTTGGCCATTTTCTCTCTGTATATTTTCTTTGTCCTCCTCAAGCATCGCCTGGAACTCATTCTTCTCATTTTCATACATGGTTACATAGTACCGTGCAACTCGTAATTTCTCTAAGATCTTGTTTCTCTTTCTTCAGGGCTTATGTAGCCTTTTCCTTTTCTTCTTGAAATTTATGGAGCCTAGCCTCTGTTGCATATGCAAGTCTTTGAAGTTGGGATGGTTCATCCCCCAACTCTGCAGTATTCGACGAGGAAGGACCAGTAGGTACTGCATCACTCAATTGTATGGCTCATTGAATTTCCTTCAGTTCCCTCTCAAATATTACATACAAATCTTCTTGCTTTGCACCATATCTCTATAAGAGGTCTTTAGACACATCTTCCATTGCTTTGTGGACTAGATCTATGTCATCTTCCATGAGTGTGGCCTCCATCTGGGGCTTGCGGGTGCGAGTCTTCTTTCTTATTGAAGGTTTTTGTGGAGAAACTGTCTCTTCTTTGATGTTTCTGTCTTAGTAGGGGGATACTTCAATGGTGTAACTTCACCTTCTCCCTGGTTTTCTCCTTCTTCCCCTCCTCCTTATTGGTTTACTTTGTCTCCTCCTCCTCCTGCGAGTGAGCCAGGTCCACTTTCTTCTAATACATTGTTCTCCTCATCAGTCTATGCATCCTAGACTTCCTCCTCTTTATTTTTCTTATTCACACTTTTTTGTCCTACATGCTTTAAACTGGGTGACCAAGGGGCTTCCTATGATGTCAAGGTCAGAGAGTTCTACATCATCGACCGGTACAAGGAACTCTTTCGGCCACTCCTTCATGATCTGTTCCATGTCTTCGTCGGTCATATTGTAATAAGACTGTAACTCTTCCTTGCTCTCATACTTGCACGCAATGATATAAATAAAATTTGGATCTACATGGAACATAGCTAGTGGTCAGTACTGGTGCAGTGTGTGTGGTGTCATACATGGGAACGACTCAATGAAAACCTTCATTTGTTGATAGTAGGCATGGAACACTGCATTCGACTACCATTTCTTCAACATATCTTTTGTATACATAACCTCATAGCCAACGACTTCAATGGTTCAATATCTGAGAAGGTGGCTCCTTCCATCATTTTCCAAGCAAAAAATGTGATCAACACAAGTAGCCAATTGAAATGGAACTCGTATCCCTGATCCTGCGCTTCGCGGTAGTCTTTCTCGAGATCATTGACGAGGTAGCTCGCCTAATTCATCTACATATTGTTCATGCACTTCCCTGCAAGGTCCACCCCGACCCTGGTGACCTGCGTGGGGTGGTTCTTTCTGATGAGCTTACCAGCTATGAGTTGGCAAGATAAGCACACTACACCATCATATATAGAGGCTAAATTATAGTCTCTATTTCCCTTCTCAACTTCGCCATATGCCTCCTTAATGTGTTGTGTCAGGGAGCGGTCTCAGGTCTTCCCTGGGTAGAACTGTTGAGGTTCAGGTCCCTACATGCTCAGTCCTGTGATCTGGTGGATCAGTGTCGGATGCATAGTAATGCTCCTGTCGAGCCATAGGTATCCTCCATGATAGTAGGACAAGAGGCATTTAACGCAAGTGTTAACCTCCTGATGTTGGATGAAATGGGGGAGCTTCATGATGTTCAGTATTATGGATTCTGCCAGCTCCTTTATCCAATCCTGGGAGACTATGCAAGGCTTCTTCCTAGTGGTCTTCATCAGGTATCTATGGGTCACGAGCATGGCATAGTTCTTTCCATCTCCAAGGTTAAATTCATTTTACTTTAGAGATGGGATCTGTCCCAACTGGTTTCCAACTACACATATCCCCTTCATGATGTACACAGTGATCAAAGTTTACTCGAAGTCTTGTGGAATTCTGTCACGGTTAACTATGTGAGCCAAAGGCAGGATATAATCTAGTAAGACCGACATGATCTGCTTCGCATTATCCAGATCGTCGTGATGCTTACTTCTCTTCTCAGTAGCGGGGTTGACACGTCCCAAATGATGTCTAGTCGAGGGGGAAGCCTACAGTCGCCTGGTCAATGATGCATGTATTCCTTAGGACATCACTTTATCATCCATAAACTTCTTCAGAACCTCTTCTACATAATTCTCTATCTCAGTGCCCTCGGTCGACATTCTCATTGTTAACAAATAAGTCAACGTAGGTTAATGGATGGTAGGGTAAACAAATGGAAAACGATTTCTGATAGCATAGCTCGACAGACACAATCACTTCGTTGATATCTCAGATAATTACGAGAGGTAAAAAAAATTCCCGGCACAACATCCAATGGGTTAAATAAGAGAACGTCATAATGAATTCCTCCAATGGACACAAATTCCTCCATCAATGCAAATTCATCCGTTATGGCACGATATCAACATCCAATGATGATATATCCATACATAAATGTGTTTCCTAGTCATTCAGAGAATCATTCTAACGGTCGGGGCACCTCCAACGGTCATATAGCTTCGTGGTGGTGAAGTCCCATTTTGTGTGGTTCTGTTGTTCTGACGAGGTTCAGTTCCTGCAAGCCCACCTCCTGCAAAGTATTTTTTGTAACTTCTCGTATCTTTTCCAACTTGGATTTCTTCTTACTAAGATTCCTTACCTTATTTCCTGTGATCTGAGCCTCTCTAACTATTTCTGAATCACTCTTTCCATTCTTATTCTTATCTTCTCTTAGTGTAGTAGCTTCATGTTGCTGATGTGCTTTCAAAGGGTTCAAAGGTAATACCTCTTTTACTATTACTTCTTGGATGGATTTACTTTCTTCTTGAATTGATAGGTCCTTCAAGCCTTCTTGTTCTCTTTCAACCTCGATAGCTAATTCTCTTGCCTTCTGCTACTTTGACTCAATTTATCATTCTTCTATCAGTCGATCTATTTTTCTATCTATAAAATCCCTTAGTTCTTTCTTTTTCTTTTTTGTAGCTTCTTCCTCTGCTTTTCTTCTGATCTGATCTTTCTCAATGCAAGTTTTTCCTAACAAAAGAGGGAACGGAGCATTGTTCTCAACCATCTTAATGACTTCAAATTCCTCTTCAGTCAATGTTCCATGGATGATAATGGGTAAATTAGTAACTCTTCCACATAGGGTTATCATCTTTCCTTTAAACAAGCCTATCCTTCCTAATGAAGGTACCATAGTGGGATTTCCCAAAATTTCCCAAGTGCTTTATGTCATAATATTCACTTGTGTTTCCTCATCCAAGACATAGTCTATGTTGAAGTCTCCTATTCTTGTAATTATGCATTGTTTTTCTTTCATGATCTCTAATAAACTAACATCTTTGTGATCATTCATCACTTATTTTAACTATACTAATGTAGTCTAAAATTTATCTGATCCTTTATCTTTCTGATCTTCTAATATGCTCTTATTTTCTTGACTCATGTTCATTTTTTCAACTTTAGCAATCATCCTCGGGAAATCCTCAACCTTATGACCAACAATTTTATAACAAAGACAAATAGGACCTATATCAGGGCATTCCTTAGCAAGATGTCTCAGTCTTCTACAGTTATAACATAATGTCAATCCTCTCTTTCTCTTAAGCATTCCACAACCCTTCCTATATTGTGCACTAGGACCATAGTGTTGAACCTTCAATATGCAAAAATTCTTTCTAGGTTTCTGCATCCATTCATTATTCCAAAAAAAAAAATTGTGCATAGGAATAACATATCTTTCTTCATTTCTATTATCCTTAATTAGATCAACTCTTTCTTCCTGTTTCACCCTAGCTTTCATACTAGGACAAAATCTATTAAACATACTTAAATTCATTCTTTCAAATTAAAAATTTCCACTTATCTTACTCTTTTTGGGTATCGGTAAAAATGGCGGTATCTGGATACTGCGTGACATGGGGTCAAATCCCCATTGGTTGCCTTATAACCCCTAGGGAGAACCACACCGTCCACAAGCCTCACCTCCATATAGGACGAGGTTTGAACTCGTGACCTGTTTAACAACACAAATGACTTAATAATACGTTCGCTGGCCACTAGACCACACCCCTGCGGGCTCCACTTATCTTACTCTGATCAAAGTACAAAGCTTTACCTTTTTCAAGATCTTACCTATTTTCTTTAGATCAGGTTTCTTTCTTAGCACAGACCTTTGCAATTCAAGTAGAATAATGTGCACTACAACAGTAGAGCTACACACAAAGCTTCTCTTTTCTTTACTTCAGTTCCCAACAATCATGGTTTTAGGTCTCAAAAATGGAACCATTTGTTGGAACATGGGCATACCTAGGGTTCAAAGCTTCAACAATGCACCAAAAAAACCCTAACTACCAGCCCTTTCATCAACACCTACGAAGGAGGTGAAGTCTCACCCGAGGTAGAGGCAGGGGGGGTTACAAAACTCAGGTGTCTGTAACCAACATGGGACACAGATATGTGATTATAGCACTTCGTAGAGTACTTAAAAGATATCACGCATTAACTTATCAACTTTATTCACATCGCAGAACAACCCTAATATTAGATTGACACAGTAATAATGAAAAAATACACATCGCACTTAGCACCATAAGTTAGATCTAACACATCTAACATAAATAAAGCTCTAAACATTCATAGATATATCTATCATACATAACTATCCATGCACTAAGCATATTCACAGCATAAACATCATAGCACAAAGAAAACCATCTACACATGGTTCACCTCAGTGTGGGGCTATGTCCACCAACTACTTCTTTTTCTTTATTAGGGTTCAATATCTTACATTTCTTTTCTCCTGTGCACCTAGCCACAGAGCCAAGCTTCGCACCAGACAGGTGATCTATGCACTAAGCACCAGATCCACCTTCCCAAAATCAAGTTAAGGCATAGATTCAACTCCTCTATCAAGCATGGAGCCTTACATACATGTTTTGTTGCATGAAGCAACTCAAAACTACTTGCCTCTTGCACTTAGCCAAGTGCACCCCTTTTTTAAGTTACTTCTACCTTACAATATTTTCTTATTTATACTTTTACATTCTCTTAAAAAAAGGTCTAATCATGGGTAAACCCATGGGTCGACATCCCATAAACCCTAATATAAAAACCCTAATGAACCCCTTGTTGGGTCCACAAAACAAGTGATATCTAATGATCTCAGGTCCGCCTGGGCGCTCCATCTTTGACCAGCATGTCGAAGTACAAAAAGTGGTCAAACCTAACCAATGTTTCCTCAAAACTTGGTCGAGGGCCAATAGGTATAATATTTAGGGAATCCTAAAAGGGTGGCAATAGTCACTCCTTTAAGTATATCTTGCGATGGCTCCTGCAATATAGTCTTTGATGGTGCACCATTGTCATGTCCAATACCTTTGTCATCATCTTCATCATCCTTGTCAGAGACTACCTCAATGTAATGGACTTTACCTTTTCCCATGCATATGTGACCTAGTTACCACATATCTTTGTGAATAAAGAAAAATTCCTTCCTCAGTTCTCTCCAAGTCTCCTCATCCATCATATCCTTCCCCTTCCGTGACTTATTGAGAAAATTTGTCTCCTTACCTCCTTGAGGGATGAAGGATTTTGTTGGTACCTTCTTATTGACTACATTATTCATGTCATGTTCTATCATCATGGCCTCATGTAATGTGGTTGGCCTAAAGGAATTCACACATCCTCTCATGGGTTTAGCTAGACCCTTATTGAATAGCATCACCAACCTTTGTTGGGAGATATCTGTCACCATAAATACCATCCTATGAAAATATGTGATGTATGATTTTGGTGTACCTATCTATCTCAACTGTTACAACTCCCTGAAATGTATCTCAAGGTTATTTTGATCAAACATGTCCATCAATTTCTGAGTGAGGTCCACATATTAAGTGATGTTGGCGTTCCCTAATGTCACCAACTGAAGATATTGCCATTTGTGAGTTTCTCCTTTCAAGTGAAGGGTGGCATACTTAATTTATTCATATTTAGTCATTGGTTTAAGTTGGAGGTAATTTTCCAACTTATGTACCCTGGCCTTGGCCATTCTCTTTGAAGACCCATCGAAGGGTGGAATAGTCAATGTTCCCACCTTGCACATGAGATCAAATTTCTATGGATTATGTGCTCCTTTGTTCCCCTCCTTCAGACCATATTTATGTTTGAGGTTACAAAAGTCTCTATAGGAAAATTCCTCATGAATATCTTCATCTATTGTCTCAGACTCCCTATATAAGATGTTAATTTTGAGCCCCTGATCACATTCTTATATAGTTTTCCCTATCAGGAACTATGGAAATAAAGGCCTAGGTATATTTAAGCTCCTTATTTAAGTTGGAGTATGATTATTTCTACATTGTGTGTGTATCATGTCACCCAAATGGGATCCACTCGATCCACCTTGACCTGTACCACTCATATTCCCTCGTTGTCCTATCAATTTTGTAAGAGCCTTAAGATTCTTCTACTAGAACCTTGATGTATTTCCCTTACCTTTGGCTAGATATTTTGATATCTGGATCATAGATCCTTCATAGTTGTCTCCCATGTTTCCTTCTAGTTATGACTATGTATGATTAACTTATGTTTCTGTTTCTGGTGACTCTCGCAAGGTCTGTATTCCATGCCCCTTTTTTCTATGAATCAATGTAATTACAGGATGGCAGAATCATCATATATGATACCATTGTAATATCCCCAACTAATATAGGAGGGAATATTATATATTTCTTCCCAAAATGTATTGTTTATTCTTATATAAATGTGTTGTTAACTTCTTATATATAGTTTTCTCAATGAGGGATATTGTCAAACATATAACATACATTCATTTCACAAGAATGGAGTAGATAAAAATGACATCTTATTATGGAAGGAAAACTCCCAAAATTAGTACAATGATGTCTAATGGATGTAATAACAACTGCAAAATACTATTGATCACACAAACCTAATGGATTCCATGAAGCTACACAATATATGCCAAAAACACACAACAGAAAACCTGGAATAATGCCAACCAATGGTTTCCATTGATCCAAGAATCTCCAATCCTTAATTTTCTCTCCTCTAGCAAGGGAAATTCATAGTCAACCCCTTCTAGATCTCCTCACAACCCAATCCGACAGATGTTTTCAAACCCCAACTTGCAAAGGTCCTCACGGGATGACTGCGAGGCATCTAGTGAGGCCTCGTGAGACAATCCTAGCTCAACCCGTGGGGGTGTATCCTCCTATAGATGCATGAAAAATCCTCCAACACCTATTGATTCGAAGCTCAACCTCCTCTTGAAATTCACTACAATAACATATGGAAGCTGATATGCCTCCCAATTATCTCCAACAAGAAACCAAACTCAACAATGAACTTCAATGATAACTCAAATTATCATATTTGTCTAACTAGGGTGGATATTGCACCATCGAAACTAAACCTGCAGTGGAAGGGTTTTTCCCAAAACCACAATGACAATGATGGATACAAGAGCACTCCAATAATATATCAAATCATAATTCCAAATAGAAGGGTTACCCCTCTCTTTATGCTTCCTTATATCTTCTAGATCTTTCATCTTTTTTTTTACCAAATCAAATCATTACTTTATTTTTCCCTCCAACTACAATTAAATATAATTATTTATTTTGTTTAATGTCACTTTTTGGATTTGTCATTATTTTAACCTATTGACACCAAATAAATCTCCTTGATTTCCTTTTTCTTATTTACTATAGCCTACATGAGTCATATAGGCTATTGAGTCATCCTTTGTCAATTGGAAGGGCACATTACACTTTCAACATACTCATCTATTAGTTTTTCTCATGTAGAATAGATTAGAAGTAGTTATCTTAGACTAGTATGATTTTATTTTAGAATAGATTTAGAGTTTGTTAGTATTATTTGGGGGATAGTTCATTGTCTTTCCCCTTTATATTCTTTTAATTCTTAGTGGAAACTAGGCCCATATACTGGTTTGAAACACTACAACAAATGACTAGGTCTAATTCGGACCTGCCATCGGGCATTCTCCCTTAACTGATTGACATGCCATTTGGACCCATAAACATAAATGGTGATAGAAGGAGGGACAAATGACAAGCTAATCCTATGGAGTCTTTCTTATTGAATTGTTTTAATTTACTAATGGCACAATCTCATATCCCATTATGGAGATATTTTTCTCATACTGTACCTCCCAAACCTCCTATTAGCACTAGAAGTCTCCTTCATATTTCATGGAAGGAAAGCCCAACATCTATAAGTTTATACAGTAAATGTAAATGAGTTTCAGGTGATCAAATGGAGAGGACTCAATGATAATAATTTTCTAACTCAGAAAAATGGATTAGCATGCATAAGAAAATTGAGGTCTAGAATCAACTTCAGTCAGTAAGTCGAAGTAAGGGTGAATAGAGGGAGTACTTTGGTGAGGAGAGTGTAGAGTTTTGTTGTGGACATTAGGTTTTTCGGCAGCCCAAGGAGGAAAAACTTAAACACAAGATCCTCTTGAATTCAAATCTCAAAGAAACTGAAAGAAATTGTTATCACACAAACTTGTTTGAGTCTTATGGGTTTGTGATTTCTACCTAAGTTTATAGTTTTTCCCCATATTTCTCCTTTTCTCTGACCAAACCTTAAGTTTTTCCCCTTTCGGTTTGTAATTTTCTCTATGTTTTTCCTCAGCCGTTTGAGCGACCTTTTGTTTGTGTAATCCTCCCTGAGAAGTCTCAGCCCCAAGATTTTGTTTTCTCTGGGTTAATCACTGCCATCTCTACCTCTGTCACTGATCCCTTTCCTCTCTCGAGCCCTCAGCCAGTCGTCCAAGTATTTTTTTACATAGGTCACAGCCATAAGTTCCAAGTTGAACACTTAGAGAGGCCTGATATGGACTCAAATCAAGCGAATGAGCAAGTTTAGTTTGGTGAAGGAATTTTCATTTCAAAGTTCAAATATTGATGATGAATAATAATCACAAGGATTGGGAGTTCGAAAAATTGTTGAAGTTATTTGTAAAAGTTTCGAACCCTCAAAATCCAAAATTAATAGGAGTCATCTGATCCAATAGAACGCATGGCACCAAATCTAAATCATCGAGAAAGTCATTTTGTGAAATATGAAGTGAGGAATCCACATATTTCCCAAGTCTCGAAATGTTGAAGACCTGAAGTACTGAAATGTTGATATTCATCTGAGCATTCCGATTCAAAGGGACGCATGGCACCTGATCTGAGAAATCGGTGTTTCATGACTCATAAGTTTTAGCATGGAGCACGACGTAGGTTCGTGAAACACAAAGTCGCTAAACACCCAAGAGTTGGGCCCACGATCACAACCTATGGTTATATGGGAAGAAGTTCCATAAAGAGGGGTAAGCACCTATTGAGTGGTGGGTGGATGAGGTTTTCGAGAAAGCATCCTGGTCATTAAAATTAAAATAAGGTCCGATGGTTGATTTGGATGGGCTATTTCACAGATTTGAGCATCGAAATATTTGGAATCAGGTGGAGTGAAGACTCCTGAAATGAGAAATCCTGAAATTTCATATAGGATCCCCAGGTCATGACCCAAGGTCGCATGAAGCAATGGAGAGGAGTTGTACCATAAGATGAGAGTGCCCTTATTATTCACAGAGGAATATATGTGTGGTCTTGAGGCATCGAGATTGACTTGAAAGGAGTCATGAATGTCTCTTGGAGCATTCATGGGTGTTAGGCCTCATCCCTATCCCGATGAAAGTAGTTAATGGAAATGGGGGAGGTGGTTGAAACCTCGTTTCACCCCATAAGTGGAAAGCATGGAAAAGCTATCCATGGAGCCAGATTGTCAACCCAAAAGTTCCCTTGTTAATGGATTTTCCTGCAAAGCCCATACTGATCTGATCTTGCGTCTGACAGAAGAATGCAAGTGCAGCCTAATAGAAGAAGACATAGACCCTGAGCCTTGAATGAAATGATGTGAGCACGCTCCTGGTGGGAGTGAGTTGTTCTGAGTATAAATAGATAGTTTTGATATTTTGTGAAGGTCGGTGGTTGAACGAGGCTACTGTATTGTAAAGTTTTAATGAAGCCTCTGGTTCTCTGGTTATATGTTGTTACTTGAGACTTCTTTTTTAATGACAGTCAACTTTCTCCTTCATCTCTTTTTCCTCTAATACTAAAAAAATCAGGCATGGATGATCCAATTGAGCTGTTGTAACTATATTGTGATGTATGTTTGATCTCAATCTAATTATGATTTCTTTCAGTTTCCTAAAACTCAGAATCAAGAGGATCTTATTTCCTGAATTTTTCCTCCTTAGGCTGCTGGAAGACCAGATGTCCATAGTAGACTTCTACATTTTCTCCTCAATTTATTCACCCTACTCACCCTTACTACAACTTACTGATTGAAGTTATATCAAGAACTCATTTACCTGTGCATACCAACCCATTTTTCTGAGTTAAAGCGATATTATTCTAAGTCTTCGTCCATTATGCCCCTGTTAAATTTATTTACTATGACATAAAAAATTATGGGTACTGGGCTTACCTTCCCTGCAATCAGGAGGTGACTTCTAGTGCTAAAAATTCTGGCACCATTGTCGAGGGTGAATTGAATATTTTCCTTGTGATAGAACGACAATGAGCTTCTGATTCTGAAGGTGCATCATATATCATAACCATTGAAGATTTCATTTTTATACCTGGTGACTCCATTGAGGTGAATCCACTGTTTCAATTGTCGCTTCCAGAGGAAGACACATGAGGTCTACTCCACAACTACCTTTAGTGACACCTGAAGTTGATCTAGAGAAAATTATCAGAAGACAAAAGACCCTTCAGGAGGGTACTTCTACTACTGAACCAGGTGATTCTAGTAATTTTCATTATTCTCCTATAGAAACTTCAGTAGTTGTTTCTCATTTTCCTATTACACCATCTGTTGGAGCTTCTAGAGGTTTAAATTTTGGGAGTTTTCCTATTGATTTCCCCTCTCCCGGTTTCACTACTCTTCCTCCTGTTAAATTTTTTTCTTTTACAAAGAAGGAAATATTTGTTCCCTCAAGCCCTCTATCTTTTTCCCAAAATCCTTTGTTGCTTCCTTTTCCTCCCGGAGGCTCAGTTCCAACCTCCCTTGTTCATGCTACATCTCCTCCTAGCTCTCCTCCAACTATCATCCCCATGGCAGGTGTTAATCCCCCTAGGAACAAAATGGATTCCATAGTGGTTGTGAGATATGCCCCTTGGTCTTACCTCACCCCATGAATGTTCTCCCTATTGGAGACTAACTGAAATACATTCTCAAATTCACAGGAGAAGAAGACATAATTATTGAAGAACGCCTTCTTCCCTTCTACAATTATGCAGACAATCTAACTATTGAAAACAAGGATGTGTGGATGAGAGTCTTTATCCAGAGTCTCGATGGTGAGGCTAGGAAATGGTTTAGGGGTTTGACCCCTGGATCCATTGTCAGGATTGAGGATTTAGATGATGTTTTCTTGAGACAATGTGGGGATAAAAAAGAATTTATGTATTATATCACGGATTTTGGGTCCCTAAAGAGAAAAGAGGAAGAATCTGTCTCAGATTTCTCCAAAAGATTCAACAAAATGTACAATAAGATCCCTTCTTAGATAAAGCATATATAAGCCTCTGCTAGAATTACTTATGCTAGCACTTTAGACCCTAATTTTTGCCTCTTGTTGAGAGAGAGAAGAGATACTTCCTTGGCTCATATGCAAGATGCATCCCTGGAAGTAGAGTCCAATGAGTTGGAATTTGACAGACTTAGGAATAAAGCTGATAGAGATATAGGAAGGGGGAGATATGAAGCTTCAACCTCTGGTTCCTCTGCATCCTAGCCTCAAGTAGATGAGTTGACCAATATGGTTAAATCTCTTTCTGCAGAGATGGAGAAGATGAAATTTGAAGGGAAGCAAGGTTATAGAGTGCCCAAAATATTGAAAGAAGAAGTAACTTCAGAAGACCAAATACTACCCCTCATATACTCCCAAGATAGCCTAGAAACAAAAATAGGGATGATCAGAAAGTCCAAACCCCTATAAAAAATAACCTCGTTGTTGATGAGGAAGGAGAGGAAGAAGAGTGTGATCCTGAAATCCATTTCCTTGGAGACACCTCCCCATTCCCCCATTTGACCCAATCTGCATATGATGATTCCCTCATGGACATCCAAATAAATGAGACAAGTAAAGGGGAGAAAATCAATAGTAATCCAAATAAATATAACCTTGGGTCTAAAAATAAGGAAGAGAATTCTGACTGTAATGATCCCAAGCCATTATGCAAGGATCATCATGGTTTTGGTATCTTTTAGAATTTTTTTCTAAGTGAGGTATTTCGTAAAACAATTTGTTGATATATTTGTTTATATGTGTTTGTATGTGTGTATGTAGCAAATAACGGAAAGAGATAACCATGGAACATACCTCAACCATATGCAATAAGATAGACAAGCCAAAACATCTCAAATCTTCCTTATTCATAAAATAGAGAAACCTGCTACAATGAAGATGTTGATCTGGAATGCTCAACAGATGGCCAAGAAGATAGATAATAGATAAGAGCTACTAAAAAATGCTCCCACTAATACAAAATATGCCTCCAAAGGATGAATAAGAAATGAAGATCAATACAAGCAGATCTGAATGCTAAACTCTCTAGCTGAAGAATGCCACGCTCCAATAGAAGGCTGAAATCCTCAATAACTTGGCCCTACTACCAAAAGTGTCCAATCACCCTAAGAAATATGCCAACTGATAGATTGGGTGATGGTAAGAACAACCCAAGTGCCCGAATCTCCAAGATCCCTCTCAATCTCTGTAGATCTGAAATTCCTCCGTTGAATAGTGCACCCCACTGGATGATTGAAGCCCTAGATAATTCAGCCCTGGTGAAGGAGGTCTCCAAATGCTCTGAAACTCTCTAGAAATATAGATCGGGACACTGCAAGTCACTAGGTGAAGTCTCAGGGTTAGATCTTAAGTGCAACTCCTCCAAACTGACTAGATTTGAATCTCAGAAACGATCTCCTTCTCTTCAATTCATCCCAATGCTCTAGCAAATCATCTGTACCATAAAATTCTCTCAGAAAGCAATAGGAATGATGGTGAAGACCTTGCAAGAAGAACCCATGTGATAGAATCTCCAAAAACCCTGCCAATCTCCTACAACAAATCTCTCTCCAAGGATGGTACGCCCCCCTTGTTCGAAACCCCCCAATTGGTGCGCTCTCTCTCTATCTGCATAAGTAACTGATGTGGAATCCTCCTATAACTGAGTATATCTGAAACTAGAATGGTGTGGGAGCATATTGAAACTCCGAGACCAAGCGTGGGACAAGCTAGGTGGAATCTTTCACCACCGAATAGTCCTCTAGGGTTTGTTAAGTCAAAACCCTCAAAACCCCCAATGCTGGGCTTACTAGCTAGAAGCCAGATATCAAAGATAAACATGCATGAATGCCTGAGAAGAGGCCCTTGCCTTTCCTTTATACTTTTGGCTCACCTTGTCCCTCCAAAGTGACTTTCATTTTATTAATATTTAATTAATTAATTAAATCACTTTAATT
>JZKD02S0134415.1:98722-109963 GCA_000966675.3 Picea glauca
GTATTTATTCACATAGGCCACAACCATAATTACAAAGCACAACACTTAGAGTAGTCTGATATGGACTCAAATCAAGATAGTGAGCAAGTTCATTTTGCTGAAGAAATTTTCATTTAAAAGTTTAGAGATCGATGACGAATAATAATCACGGGTATAGGTAGTTTGGAACATTGTTGAATTTATTTGTAAAATATATGAACCCCTGAAATCCGAAATCAACAGGAGTTGTCCGATCCAGCAGAATGTGTGGCATCAGATCCGAATCATCGAGAAATTCATTTCAAGAAAGATGAAGTGAGGAATGCATAGATTTCCAAAGTCCCAAAATGCCTAAGACCCGAAGTCCTAAAATGTCGATATTCATCTGGGTCGTCCAATTCAAAGGGACACGTGGCACCTGATCTGAGAAATCGTGATTTCATGACTTCAAAGTTTTAACATGGAGCACGACGTAGGTTCATGAAACAACCAAGAGTTGGGCCCACGATAAAAGCCCATGGTTATATGGGAATAAGGGCCATAAAGAGGGGTAAGAGCCTATTGAGTGGTGGGCGACTGAGGTTTTCAAGCAAGCATCCTGGCCATTAATATTCAAAGCAGATCCGATTGTCGATCTAGATGGGATATTTCGTAGATTTGAGCATCAGGATATTTGGAATCAAGTGGAGTGAAATCTCCCGAAATGAAAAATCCTAAAATTTCACATAGGATCCCTAGGTCATGACCTGAGGTCTCATGAAGCGATGGAGAGGAGTCTCACCAGAAGCCATGAGAGCTCGTATTATTCATAGAGGAATATATGTGTGGTCTTGAGGAATCGAGATTGACTTGAAAGGAGTCATGAATGTCTCTTGGAGAATTCATGGGTGTCAGGCCTCATCCCGATCCCGATGAAATTAGTTAATAGAAATGGGGGAGGTGGTTGAAACCTCATTTCACCCCATAAATGGAAAGCATGGAAAAGTTGCCAGTGGAGGCATATTGTCAGCCCAAAAGTTCCCCTGTCAATGGATTTTCTTGCAAATCCCATACTGATCTGATCTTTTTTCTGACAAAAGAATGCAAGTGAAGCCTGACATAATAATATGCAGACACTGAGCCTTGAATGAAATGAACAAAGCGTGCTCTTGGTGGGAGTGAGTTGTTTTGAGTATAAATAGTTAGTTTTGATATTTTGTCAAGGTTGATGGTTGAGTGAGGCTCTCATATTATAAAGTTTTAATGAAGCCTTTGGTTCTCTGGTTGTGTGTTGTTACTTGAGACTTCTTTTTTTAATGATAGTCATCTTTCTCCTTCATATATTTTTCCTGTAATACTAAAAGACTTGGGCATGGATGATCCAGTTGATCTATTGTAACTATATTGTGATGTATGTTTGATCTCAGTCTAGTTATAATTTCTTTCAATTTCCTAAAACTCAGAATCAAGAGGATCTTGTTTCCTGAGTTTTTCCTCCTTAGGCTGTTGGAAGACCAGATGTCCATAGAAAACCTCTAAATTTTCTCCTAAATTTATTCACCCTACTCACCCTTACTACAACTTACTGACTAAATTTAGATCAATACCTCATCTACCTGTGCATACCAACCCACTTTTCCAAGTTAAAATGATATTATCCTGATTCTGCGTCCATTAGACCCCCCTTAAATTTATTTACAGTGACATAAAAACTGATGGGTACTGGGCTTACATTCCTTGCAATCAGGAGGTGACTTCTAGTGCTAACAAAAATTATAACAACATTATAATCAAACATTCATCATAATATAGTCATAACAATCCATGTGAATAATTCATTCATGAACTCTCTTGGTATCAAAAGCAAATAAGATGGAGCAAGAAAGATGACTTAGGTTAACCAAGATGTCTCAAAAATAAATGCATAACCAGAGAACCAGTGTTCTTCATAAAAATATTACAATAGTAAGGAGCCTAGCTCAACCATTCGATCTTAAAAAAATATCAAAACTGCCTATATATACTAAAAATTGTCGCAACTACCAAGAGCATGATCGGGGCCCTACATTCAAAGTTTCCATTTGGTTCCCTCTCTGTTAGACTGTGCAGGCCTTCTCATGTCAGATGTGAGATAGGCACAACTATTCGTTTTACAGGAAAAACCATCCATCAAGAAGATTTGAATTGATAGTCTTCCTTCATGGCTTCTCTCTACAACACTTTCCATTTATGGGCTAAGGCAAGGTCTCAACTTCCGCCCCTATCTTCAATAACTTCCTTCATTGGGATCAGGACGAGGCCTGACACCCATGAATGTTTCCAGGCGGTGCCCATGACTTCTCCAAGTCAATCTTGATGCCTTGAGGCTCTGGAAATCTTCCCCTGTGACCAATACAGGCATTGTAGGTGATAATATCCTTTGTGGACCCATCCTTCATTGATATGACCCCTATATGTGACCAAGCGCTTACCCAAAACATGCCTTGCAATTTTTCATCTCGGGTGCTTTGATGTGAGCCAGTCCCAACTCTCTCAATTCTCGAACTTGCGAACTAGAGCCTAGAGAGTGCCAGCTCCCTTCTTTAACCTTCAACAACGTGACCCTAGCTATGACCTAGGGCCTCACTCCTGGGTGCTTCATAGTTTTACATTTTGCAAACTAGCGCCATGCTCCATGCCAAAAATTTTGATACACGAAACTATGGAATCATTGATCCTGCACCACATGTCCCTATGAATTGAACAGTCCAGATCAATTCACAAGTTCTCACTTTGCGAGTCCTCACGACTCAACCCTTTGACTTTTCCACTTCGCAAAACTACGAAATATTGATCTTTCACCACATATCCCTATGAATTGAATAGTCCATATCAATTCGTGAGTTTTCACTTCGCGAGTCCTCATGACTCGGGCCTTTGACTTTTCCACTTCACAAAACTATGAAATGTTGATCTTTCACCATGTATCCCTATGAATTGAATGATCCAGATCAATTCACGAGTTCACACTTCACGATTCCTCATGACTCAACCCTTTGAATTTTCCACTTTGCGAAACTACAAAATGTTGTTATTTCACCACGTACCCTTCCTAGCACCAATGGCTAGGATAGACCTCACAACTTCGGATCTCTGACTGACATTAAAATTCACGCAACTTTATGATCCCATTTTCTTGAGAGCCACAAATTTGAACTTCGAATGGATTCTCCTCCTCTGAAAACTGAACTTGCTCGCTTGCTTGATTTGAGTCCATATTAGACCACTCTAAGTGTTGAACTTTGTGCTCATGGTTGCATCCTGTGTAAATAAAAACTTGGATGACTGGATAAGGGTTCGAGAAAATAGAAGGATCAGTGACAGAGGTAAAGGAGATGAGTGCCCAAACTAAAGGGGTAAACAAAATGAATTTTCTGGCTGAAGGGGAAATTTAAATACATGGCCTATGAAAGAGAGAAAACAGGGCATGGGGATAGACTGGGGTATAAAACACCAATCCACAGGACTCTGATAAGTTCATGTGATAACATTGGCTCCATAGGGGATGGCATGCTCCCTGCGAGTTGCCAAGAACGCGCAGTTCCAGTGCCTTATCTATTGGGCTATGGATTCTTTATAAAAACAAAAACAAAAACAAAAATGATATTTACAACGACATGGGAAGCCTCTTATGGCTTTAAGTAACAAACTTTTTCAAAAAATTCCCATTTACAGGGCTACCAAAAACTTTAGCATCCTCCAAATCTTGCAACTTATAAGTGTTATTTGAAAAAACTTCATAAATTTTGAAGGGGCCGATCCATAAGGCCTCAAATTTACCGTGATTTCCTTTATCCTCCCTAAGTGCATCCCATTTAAGTACTAGATCTCCTAGTTGGAAATCCTCTTTGTTGACCTTTTTGTCAAAATCTCCCTCGATCTTCTGTTGATGGTCATGTTCTTTGTCTAGTAGTTGATCCCTAGTCTGTTTCACTTCTACCAACTGATGTATTCTTATAATAATATCATCTGGTTCTCCATGGTAATATTATAAGAATTTTTCCACAGGCAAGGCAAGATGAGAAGGAAAAATGGCCTCAATTCCATACACAAGATGGAAAGGAGAGACACCAAGAGATCTCTTTGTTGTCACTTTGTTGTCCCATAAAGAAAATTTAAGTTTTGAATCCCATGCTTTCTAGTTGTCCTCTAACAATATTTTTATGATCTTAATAAGGCTCTTGTTAGAGGACTCTGCCAGTCCATTACCTTGGGGGTAGTAAGGAGTAGAGTGAAGCAATGTGATTCCAAATTGTTCACAGAACTTAATCAATGGTTTGGCCTTAAAATCTGAAGCATTATCAGTGACAATTATGTTTGGAAAACCAAATATTTCTATAATATCCTCAAGAAAACCAATGACTACACTGTGGGAATCATTTCTTATGGGGATGGCTTCTATCCATTTAGTTAAGTAATATGTGGCAGTCAAGATCCATCTATGTTGACCACTTGAAGCAGGATGGATTTCCCCAATAAAATCAAGGCCCCATTACTGAAAGGGCCCTGAAGCTACCACATGATTTAGTGGCAAAGACTTGACTTGTTTCTTTCCAGAGGATTTCTAACACTTAGTAGAAGACCTGATCTTTTCATAGACATCGGTGAAGAGACTAGGCCAAAAATACTCAACCCTGAGAATCTTGTAGGCTATGGTTCTTCAGAAGTGATGACCCAACATAAACTATCATGAAAATCATACATAATATTTTGGGCTTCTTGTGGGTCTATACATCTCAAAAGCACTCCTAAAGGGTCTTTCCAATATAAAACTTGATCAATAAGACAATATTTAATTGATTTGAGCTTCAAATCTCTTACCTTGTTCTTTTCCATACCATCAGGAGGATGCATCTTCTGTAGGAAAAATATAATGTCCTTGTACCAAGTACATCCTTCCAATGGAGAGTTGACTTGAGAACCTTCATCAGACAACTCTGCTTTATAATTTTCTAAACAATTGTTGATGAAAAGGACCCCCAAAGCTTTACAATTAGATTCAGCCAACAACCTAGCTAAACCTTGGCCTTTAACCAATTTGGTGGGCTTTATCTCTATATCAAATTCAAGGATTGATGGGTGTTCTATATGCACTAAAAACACACTAAAACCCCTCAATTAAATTGTCAAACCTGGGTAATTAAACTTAGAGTTGTAGCACTATATGTGCCAAGGCAGAAAGGCTAGAGGTAGTATAGTCTAACTAAGGAAATGGGCTATCTAAGGGATAATCTATTCAAGAAAATACTATTAATTATCAAACTCTACTAAAAAACTTAAACTATTTAACCTAAGTAACCTTTGAACAAAGGATCAATGGATAGTTCTAAGAAAGCAATTAAAAACACTAGTTAAAGAAAACTAGTTCAATCATAACAATAAGAAAAAGAAAACTATCTATCTAATAAACAATTACAATAGCAAACTACTTTTAATTAACCTACTCAAATTCAATAAGAAACTACGCTATCAAAGCAAGAAATAGACAAGTAAGAAACTAACCTACTAAAGCACGTAAACAACTAACTAACCTATGATATCAACAAGTAAATTAATCAATGAGCAACTAATCAAACTAATAAGCAAGTGAACTCTATTCTTAAATTAAACTTCACAACTACTTATAATTTATGAAAGGAAATCTACTAAATTGAAAGAAAGAGGAGTTAAAAACTAATCTTTAATCTATGATAAACAAACTACTAATCTTTAAGAGATCATGAATTAAAAAAACTATGTTTTAAAACTCTTTTTTTATCATCTATTTCAACATAAAGAAAATTTAATTTATCATCTACTTATACACAGGGTTAGTATCTAAGCTTGCAAGATTGCTTATACTAACTACAAAGTCATTGCATACTAACAATATTCTTCATAACAACCTACAAAAGGAAACTAAAACAATTAAGCTATAACAACAATTTATACAGTGAGAAAGAAAATAACAATTCATGTACAGGAAAAGAAATAAAAAGACATATATGCTACTTAATTCACAAGAAAGATCATATTATAGTTACCCAGATTGCTAGTGGGTCCCCCAACAAGTCGTGGTCACTCCTCAAATGCACACCATGAACTTCAACAAAGTGAATTCACCATTAAAACTGAAAACGGAGGTTTCACACAGTCTGACAAAACGAAAATGGAAAAACATAGCTAAAATTTTCTTTATCTCTAACATATGAATTATTAACTATTGTCTTACCACTAAGGTGGTATTTATAATCTTTACAGGCTAAGAGGTAGACCACTGGAAGGGTCGAACCTCTCTAAAAATAGTAAATTGCATTTAAGATGCCCTAACTGGCAATGGCTTCTAGAAATGGGGCAAACCAATAATCACCCAAGATAACAACCCAAATCAAGCTGTCAAGAGTTTAGTAGCTAGAGGCCATGACCACGAGAAAAACCCATGTCTCTGATTCTCCCATCGCTGGCCGCCGATACCATAACCGCCAAATCGACCATCATTTTTGTGCAGGATGGAGTGTTGGATGGAGTACCAGACTGAGTGTTGGATGGAGTATTGGACTGAGTTTCGGAAGAAAAAACAAGCTTTGATTTTTCCCTAAGACATACATAACATGAATTAGTGTGCTGGGATCATAAAAACATACTGATTTAAACTCAAAATCATTGCAAAACACTAATTATGCATACTTGGTGTGGATCATAGCGTTTTGCTAGAAAAGCTCTTCAAAAAAATCTTCAAAACATGAAAATGTATATATACATTTGGAAAAAGTATCTAATTATCATCATAAAATCGATCATATCATGTGCCCAAAATTATCCTTACAACTAAGATTTTGCAGGTCCCATTGCAAACAAAAAGAAATTTCCCTTCATGACTAAACTTGCGAAGGAAGGGGTGGATTAGCTTTAGAAGCTTCCCCCTCTTGCCCAGGGAATTTTGTCTTGGGCCTTTTACAATGTTTCAATTCCATCTAGAGGCTATTATTGGTGGAATTCATATCATCAACCAAACACTTTAGAGAATTCATCTTGGCTTGTAGGTCAACGTTATCATGGTGTAAATGACAACTCATTTTTTCATGCTCTCTAAGTTTGAACTGGAGGTTTTGGAGTTTTTGGAGGCTTTTGATGACATTTGAGAAATATTTGAGATGTATATTATACCCTTGATCCTTTAAACCATGCAAAACAACAATTTTACCTCTACAAATCCTTTAAAAACTAAATCCTTTAAAAACTAAGAGGTTTTTGTTTTTCAATATGTCCTTGATAAAAACCTCTCTTTATTTTCAAAACTTCACTTCCAGTTGTTAGGAAAACACGAAAAGAAAACATGACTAAAACATGAAAAACATAGTGTTTTATTTTCTGAAAAACTAGGCCTCTAAGAGAATTAAATATATCCCAAAAAATAATGTATATTTAAAAAATGAGAGAGGTTATTGTTTTTTAATATGTCCTTGATAAAAACCTCTCTTGGTTTTCAAAAATTCACTTCCAGTTGTTAGTAAAACACAACAAGAAAACATGACTAGAAAAGTAAAAATAGAGTGTTTTATTTTCTGAAACACTAGGCCTCTAAGAGAATTGAATATATCCCAAAACATAACATATATTAAAAACTTGAGAGAGTTTATTGTGTTTGGGTAGTTTATGAACATAAACCTCCTCCAGTTTTCAAAAATAATCTCCCATTTGTTCATAATCCAAGATTGAAGTTGGTTACTCACAAACAGATTCGCAACGTGCTCTCCCAGAAATGTAGAGGCTTTCCCAGAGGATTTTTGGGCGAATGTGGTATGTTTGGAAATGGTATGATGTCTGATACACAATGGAACCATCAAGCATTGCAAATTCCTTCTCCAAACCTCTGAAAAAATGACTTGAAGTGAAGTTGTCCAAATGTGCAGAAACCCTCCTATAACAACTCTATTTGGGGAATGTTTCTCAAATAATAACACTTGTGCATAAACTGAAGGAGGTTTTTGTTCCTTGTTATATTATTGAAAAAAACCTATTTCAATTTTGTCAAATTCATCTTCCTTAATTCATAAACCAATTTTTAAGTAGAACTTTGACGAAGACAATCATTTGAAAATTTATGACAAGGAATGATGATATGACCATGATGAAAATTTATGACCTTGGATGAGTGGAGGGAGTAGTAATGACACCTAGACACACCAATGACTATTTTACAACCAAGATATGTCAAATTTTATTTGGGAATTTTATTTTGAAAATATAACAATTTGACCTAATAACCCTATCAATCACATGAAACAGTAAATTTTATCACTGGTGATTGATAGAACTGGCAAATACTAAAAAAAGGCTTGGTTTGTACTGGTAGGCATGGTGAACAAGAGAAATTTTATTTCCTGTCATCGATATGTAACCATTCAAACAACTGCTCCTCTTTTCATAAGCTTGTAATACAAATGGAAGTAAGTATTTAGCAGTTGTTATCACTCTATAACTATTACATATAGGATAAAAAATCAACGAACTATTATGATGATTGTGATAAAATCAATTTTTTTGTCGAAAAAAATTTAAAAAAACTAAATTTTACTGTTTTTTTTTTTTTAAATTAGTCCCGATAACATTGGATTTCCGACGTGTTCTAAGGTCATCAGAAGTACGATGCCCAGTTCTGACACTTTAATATATCCATTTGTAGGTCAACATAACGGTCATTGACTTCAAAATGGTCAACCTTAATTTAGGGTTATAGTCGTCGGAATTCCGACGATGACGAATCTATAAATTAGTTAATTCAAACTCAATTTCGACTAATGTGTTATAGTTGCGACATCTTTTATGTGTTATAGCTCTGCTAATATTCATTTTTGTGTGAAGGTTTTCTTGTTGATTAAGAGATCGAACTGATATTTGATCTACATAGCTTAGTTTTGTGATCATTGTGGCAAGGCGTGCAAGAGGATTTTAGACTTTGAAGGTTAGTTAAATATTTTTTTACTTTTGTCTCCTTTAATATTTGATAACCTTATATGTTTATGTAGATTTTATGTCGTCTGTGAACATGCTAATTTTTCCATGCTTATATGTGACTTGATCTCTTGCCCTAGTTCTATTATGTCATTTGATTATGTTACTTGGTTATGGTGAATCTTTGAAGCTTATGTGGTAAAATATATTGTATGGTTTGGTCTATTGCATTTCAAGAATCGAATAGATCTAGCACATCATCACTGAACTTTATAACATAATTGTCTCAATAGTTTGGTTGTGGTGAAGAATGTGGAGATATTATGGACAAGGTGACGAGATATGTTATTGCCCTTACATTAAATGCAGGAGAACAAAAGTCAGAAGAATTTTAATACAAATACCTATAAGACATTACAGAACCCATGGGCATGTTGAAGGTGGACCGAACGAATATCGTCACTTGGTAAACTATATATTCATTATTATATCTTTATATTGATTGTATTTATAAAATTTTATATTGTTTAAATATTTCTTATGCAATACACTAATTTTTCATGACTATTTGTAATTATAAAGTCAGGATGGCCCCCTAAGCATCCAAACGCACCAAGTACTAGTAGAAATTATGTTGTACTACAAGGTGTCGAGGAATTTGTAGTGCTGAATATTGAAGATCAAGTTAATGATCCCATGGAAGAAGATGACAATAATAACAATATAGTTGAAGACGATGGGGCAAATTAATTGATCCAAGACTTGTTCGCTTGACCGGATTAGGATGATGATGAGGACATTGGTGATCTCGACATACCTCTACTAGAAAAGTCAGAGAAACCACATTATGAAGGTTGAAAAGAAAATCTTCTTTCTACTACATTATTGTTGGTGAACTCAAAGGTTTTGAATGGTTTGTCAAACAGTTGTATGAAACAGATCCTAAGGTATGTAATATGGTTCATCATCACATATACATAAAGGTTGTTTTTTTTTTCTTGTTTTTAGTTTTAATTAATGTTTGAAATAAGAATTGAATATTTACAAATTATAACATTCTTTACACTAATTACTTATTTTTTATGTCGTGGATTGTTAGGTGAATTTATGTTACCATCATCAAATATTTTACCTCGCACATACCGAGATTTAAATGCCATTATGAAATAAATTGGAATGGAGTATCAACCTATAGATGGATGTCCCAATGATCATATTATATACTATGGAAAACATGCGTCAAAAACAGAATGCCCGCAATGTCAGACCAGTAGATATTGAACCGATCAACTAACATAAAAGGTGCCTCGTAAGGTTCTTCGGCATATTCCCATAATTCCACATTTGCAACGACTATTCTGGTGCAAAAGCATAGCACAGTTTATGGATTACCATGCACATAATAGAAGTGGATATTGTGTTCTTCGAATGCCTGTAGATGGTTATGCATTTAAGGAAATTGAGGAAAAATGGCCAGTTTTTTAAGATGAACCTCATAATGTTAGGCTTTCATTGGCCATTGATGGTGTTAATCGATTTGGGGAGCTCAGGTCTATTTACTCAGTGTGCCCAATTTTTGTTATCAACAATAACATTCCTCCTTGGATGTCAATAAAGAGGGAGTACATAATGTTGATAATGATCGTTCCAGGTATGTAATGTTATCATTAATTTTTCGAATGTAAGATTTCATTTGTATTTCTTGTTGCATAATATCTTGTATTTATTTATTTACTTATATATGCACATCACATTAGTAATTATGTGTAATTTCAAACAATTAGGTAAGTACTAGGTTAAAGATATGAATGTATATATCGAGCCTCTCATCGACGAGTTACTAAAGCTATGGGCCAACATCACTATGTATGACATTTGTAAACCAATAAGGCAGAAGGAATTTCAATTCCATGGAATACTTGTATGGACAATTCATGATGCCCCAGGACTAACACATTTTTGTGGTATGTAACGATCCATTGCACTTTAATTATAGTATATAATTATTTGAAGATACCATGTTCCATGTTTTTTTAAATACTCCCCTTCATATAATTGACATAATTGTTAATCCAACTTTTGCAGGTCTTCAAACAAAGGGTAGATTTGCATGTCCAATTTTTGGTCCTAAGATCAAATCTCAGCGTTCAAAAAATTTAGGAAAGGAGGTGTTTGATGAGTATAGGCACTTCCTATCTAAGAACCATAGGTATCGTACTATTGAAAAACATATTTTCAATGGGAAAGAAGAGACTGGATTAAAACCATGAAGAATGACACCTCACCTATGGAAGTTGGAATATAACAAAA
>JZKD02S0134415.1:131807-147828 GCA_000966675.3 Picea glauca
TATATGATGCATCATTGTTTTGAAGGGTGTATTTTTCTTTTATAATCTCCAAAGTAATGTTTCATAAATCGCATAGTTATATAATTTCTTAATTATCTATTGAAGGTTAGACAATGTTTAGTGATTAGTTGGTTTTCAATTGTATATGTTGGCCATATGTTGGAATTGCAAATCTTATTCTATTATATGGTCTAGTTATAGAATTTTCCTTGTTTCTCCTTTCTTCTTTTAAAACCCTATTTTTTTTTTTTAATAGCAGCCCTGTCCAATGTGCTCAAAGGTTATCAAGTTGTACCACATCGATTTTTATTTTCTACATTGAAGTTGAGATAAAAGCGGCGCTTGGATTTTGTAAATGATTTTGTGATTTAATTTTGTGTTGATAAAAATCAATGATTGTTACAATGGTTTATTCTCGAGATTGTTTTTATTCACCTCGGGGTAAATATATACTTCAGAGTTGGTAGCTATCGCAATTTTTGTGTTTGTAGCTAGAGTATGGTTATGGCCCTTATTTTTTATTTATCTTTTAAATCCTCTTATGTTTGTCATTGGCAATCTCGTCCAAGAGTTTTAATATCGACTCATAGAAAAGTGGATTTGGGATCAAAAGGCTATCAAGTTGCAGTGCATCTATTTCTATTTTATACTAAACATTGTTTTGATTCTCCTAGGGCCAAATATGTAATTCCAACAAAATCTGAACTGGCATCCATTGCAATATTTTGTACAATTTATGGGATGTGATATTGTTCCCCATACCCATAAGGATCGATATGTATTTGTTTAAATACTTATAAGTTGTTTAATTAGCTATTGAAGGTTAGACAATATTTAGCTATTGAAGTTTTTTAGTGACAATTGAAGTAATTTGGTCATTGTTGTATGCAAGTTTTGAAGCACTTTAAGCCTGAGAGTCCATGGATGATACCTATACAAGACAAGTGGATTCTTCCAAAAATCTCCTCTTTTACTTTCTCAGGCGTAAAATCAAAGTGTCCATGGATGATACCTATACAAGACAAGGGAATTCTCCAACCAAAACCAACTGATTTTTCACCTGAGAAATTAGAATAGGATTTTTCTGAAGAATGTTTCTTGGTATAACAGATTGTTCTTGGCAAAAGCTAAATGGTAAGGCATTGACGAGAGTTTGTAGAATTTAGAGTGATAAAATCTACTTTTATTTTTATTAGATTTCTAAGGCAATGACAAGAAGGGTTTTGGTTCTGAAAGCTACACTGTGAAAAAAAGAAGCAGTTCCAATAGATTTCTATGATTTGAGAGTTAAATTTTTATAGGATTTGCATTGGAAGGTTGAGAAAATGAGACTAGTCAACAAAAAATTCATTGATGATGACTTGTTCCTAGACATGAAGCCTATCTTGATTACATTCCATTTGTGTCTAATGACATTGCCATAGTTTGGAAGCCTATGTTTGAAACTCTCTGTAAATATAATTTTGTGGTGTTGCATGACTTGTTGGTATTTTGGAATTACATATGGATTGAATGGGAATACCCTATACATGTGCAGGATATGCACATTTTAACAATGTTGTCTATGGAGGGGGAATATGTCTCCCATGCATTTAAAGTTATGAGGAAGCATGGTCGCAATAAGGATGAACCTAACCTATATTACAAGTATGGTACATATAGGGGAGGTTGTGGTGCCATCATCTCATTGATTATTAACCCCGAGGGCCATTTCTCTTGCTAGTTGATTGCAATCCATCTCATGTGTAAATACACCAAGGAATAATTCAACCTGGATGCCCAATTTTTCACTAAATTATGTGTGCATGGAACTAAATTAAAATGGTTTAAGTTATTAATAGATGAAGTCTTTCAAGCATGTGCTAATCCCTGCAACTAATCCACCTAATTCATCTTTGTCTATCCATTGGTTTCTTTTGGGATGTGGAAATGGAATCCCCTGTAGGGAAGATAACTTCATCCGATGCCCAATCAACAAATTCTGTCATTGCAATTTGATGCTTCAAAGAGTTGGAAGGACACTAAGAATTTTTCATTCAATGAGGCCATTTTCAACAAATGGTATGACTAGATGATTATAGTTACCAAACCCATTTTGTGAATCCCATAGGTGCTACAAGTGAATAAATTTTGGTTTGGTATGAACATGGACAATACATTTATGCAACCATGAGGGACTAATGTTGATAAATTCCATGCCATTTCTTTGCCCTATTACTTGATAGAATCATCTTTTGATAAATTCCATGCCATTTCTTTGCCCTATTACTTGATAGAATCATCTTTTGATAAATTCCATGCCATTTCTTTGCCCCATTTCCAATTGMAACTACCAATCCATCTCTGCCTTTGTTGAAGCTTGAGMAAATCGATGATTTTCTCTAAGATCTTGTAGAATTTGGCAAYTGAAATGGGATGGTCAGTGTTGAAGAAACATTCAGTGCCTTTTATCAACTGAAGAAAAATAATGTCTCGCCTCTTTTCAACAATTTTTTTTTTTAAATATCCAGATTCGTCGGTCTTCCGATTACTATAGGTTGGACTTTTGATGAGAAACACTCCCAGCAAAGTGTCGGAACTACAACATGCTCGTCAGTCGTGTTAGTGGGATAGTTTCGGAATATTCATCGGTAAACCAATGGAAGTCATCGGTATTTTTTTGGTTGTCCTTTGAAATTAAATTTTTAAAGGTCGTCGGTCATCAAATGTTAGGGGATTCGGAATACCGACGATAGTCCAATGTCAGAAAAACCATGGGATATTTTCCGATACCTTTTGAGCCCTCATAAGTGGCGTTGAGCGACATCAAATGTCGAGGGTATGGAAATAGGGCGTTGAAAATTCTTTCTATTTATAGTAGTGTGTATTTGTCACAAAGAGTAGTTAAGTATACAAAGTCTTCTATAGCATAAGCATAAAAATGCACAGAAATCTTATAACACACACAATGATGTCAACAGTATATGATTTAGCATACCAATACAAACAACTGTTGATATAATATCCCAAGATAGTATGACAGAATTTTGACAGAAATCCTACTTCCTCTTCTCATGGGTTTGCTATACAAATAGGAAGTTCTTAGCATTTTTTTAGCTCAGGAAACTCCTGCTAGACTGAAGATATGGCATATCCTCATGCCATGAATTAGCAATAATATTCTTGGTCTTCTTGCCTGATGAGGTTGCAGGAGTATAATAAGTTTCTTGGACTTTTGGTCCGGTAAAGTAATAGATTGAGCATGAGGGTTTGGGTGGAGTAACAGTCCCTAGATTAAGAGTCTTCTTGCTAGTGTTGATTCTAATATGAGGTTTGAAAATTGGCAAATGAACTCATCCCACATTTTCCCCTATTTTTCCAACTCAACTAAGACAAGTAATTTGATAAGGCCATGGTGAAATAGGTTGTTATGGGAATTGGTTACATTCTTCCTCACTTGGGAAGACATCCTATCAAGACTCTTTAAGAAGTAAAAGGGAAAATTCAATGGCTTATTGAACTGAAAGTGAGCTAATAATCAAAAGTGATAGTATTTAAAGACAAAATATATATCTTCACATGTAATCAATATGGTGATGACTATGAGAGGGTTGATTAGCTCCTCTTTTATCCACTCCTTGGAGTATCCCTAATCTCCAGAGATGTTCTGAAATTTGGTTTTGAAAACCTTGTTATAGTTTTCTCTTGGCAATTGGTGGTGTTTAAACCAACAGTCTCCAACTCTTGGGAGATTTATGGTTTAGGCAATTGATTCCTCAAAGACCACAAACATAGTGAATAGGAGCAGAGGTAGGCTAAGCATTTTCCATTATTATTTGTTTTTCCATCATGCTCACACAATCCATTCCTCTATATCGCATTTTATAAGGCATGTAATCATAAATCTATAATGAATAGTCTGTAACAATAATAAACCAGTTAAATGGTCTGTTAAGGAAATGTACAACAGTTTATAACACACATGGAATTAGCATTTTGAAGAAATAAAATGATTGTTGATGTAATAACCTGTATCATGAAAACAATACACATAAATTTTTACAAATATTTACTTCTTCTAGACAATGTTATCATTTATCAACTCATGAAACCCTCCCCCACACCTAAGTATTGTGACACCTCACAATAAAAAATATAGGAAACCACTCAGTTCTCCCAATAGATGAACATTTACAACTTGCTAATTGTAGAGATAAATTTTACAGATTGGTCTAACGAGAAAGTTAAAATATGGCCTCGCCTATAGGATAAGAGATCCTATATATAGATAAGAAGAGGTAGGCAAGAAAGTTTCAAGATAGTCTCACAGTTAGCTCCCAATGGAAATTTTATGGGGTTCATTAACCTTAGCTTAACCATATATACTTCATGTCAGCTTTGTCTACAAGTAATGTTGTACATTAGGACAAGTTTAAATTTATTATTTATTTATTGTCATATTATCATCCTCGCTAGGTAGAATGCCCCACCACCAGCAAGCATGTTCAGTACTTTGGCGGGTTTACCTAGTCATACAACAGGCAAGTACCCGCTGCTAGAAAACCTGTTCAGTATCCTGACAGGCTAGCCTCTTTCACCCTCAAAGACTGTCCCTCCATCTTTAAAGATTTTAGCATAAGATTTCTTTGTGAAAGAAGATGTGGGGACAACTCTGAAAAATACTTTTTCTTTCTTGTTTTTTTCAATTGGGATGATATTTATGTTAGAGGATGACTTTTCGTTATATTCCTTAGTGATTTTCTTGATGTAATGAGTACTTAAGTGGACGTGGCCTATATAAAGATATGATATACTCAAGTTATTTAGTGTGTAGTGGATGGTACCATTGAGAAAGAACGGAAAGGTATCTCCTAGGCTCAACTCACTTTCTTCTTTTTTATGTTATTGCGATGTTTCCATGACTAACTGCTAATCAGACCTCCTTGTTACTCTTTAATAAAGATACTTTACTCACTTAGGTTTCTTGGAGAAACTGTACGAGAGACCTCTAATATTGATGGTTACGGTGTCACTTCCTTATATAGTGGTGAAGGTTTTCAAGAGAAATTTCTTCTTAAGATGCCTTGAACAAAAGAATATGAAAATATTTTGCAAAAACATGGCTAACTATAGCAATTCATTATTCATTTGATGCTTAGCAGACAACAAGGTTCAAGTATAGCAATTTTTTTGAAGAAAATCCTTCTTTTATATTTCCTTGGAATTGTCTACCCTTGGTGATATAAATACCTATAGAGATCTCTAAAACTGTTTGAAAAAACCACACTCTAAAATAGAATACACTAATGATATCAATGAGATCAAGTCATAGGAACATGTATCTCATAGTTCTTTTATTAAAAGAAAATGTAAAATGAGGTTTTATTAGACTTTAATCTAAACTAACAACTTGCATCTTTTATTTATTATACTACCCTACGTAAAAAGAAAGGAAAATATGTATTCAAGTGTAAGAACTTTTCCAATGTAACCATGTGTGAATCAAGATAAGAAACATACTCATATCTGCATATGAAAAAGTTACCGCAGTGATTAGCTGGATATGAAGATCCAACCAACCTACTTGTTTTGACATCAGAAGGTGTTGAATAAGAGGATATTATTGTGGCCTGATTACCTCTTGAAACCAAATTTCAATGTAATCTTGATGTTCATCAACATTAATTTCTATGTTCTCCTTCATCATGCTATGTAGATCCTCTTCTTCTGGATGATTGATTTCTGAAGTACATAAAGGATCTGTTGATATGGATGTCGAGAACTCCTTAATCTCAGGTATTAATGATTTCTCCCCACTGGATGTAGTCCATAATTTTTCATCTTCCTTCATAGTTTGGAAAGGAAAATCATTTTGTAGCTCATAGGACCTTGATTCTTCTAATATTTCCAAAGAGGTAGATATACTTTTGTCTGCTGCCAAAATATGTTCATCTTGAAAAGAAGAAATCTTGGTTGCTACTAGGATTTGAGAAATTTCCCTCAGGCTAATGGTTGCTTCTGAGTTCATCTTTCCATTTGATAAAACTTGGTTCACACAAATATGATGTCTACAAAGTTAGGATCTCCTGATGGTGGTAAGAAAACAAAGGTTGTATTTTTTGGTTCTTTGGAAGGCTTGAGTGGTCTTGCCTCCTGTCCCACTATTATTGATGCTTCAATTTTTTGTTCTATAGTGTTCCCTATCTTAGTCTCATCAGAGACAACTTTATATCTTTGGGTTGAGCTAACTCTTGTTTTTCGGTATCGGTCTGCAGATCTTATGAGTGGAACATTCCTTCCCCCAAAAAGGTTCGGAAGGAACCTTGGTTGAAAGGTCTGATTTATATTTAATGTATCTACCTTTTGGGTCTCTAAGTCTATTCATGAAAGTAAACAAATAAAAAATTAAAACTACCATTGGGTTTGGGGGAACCTGCTATAGCAAATGTGCAGGTTCTTACCTCTCATCTTAAATTTCCCATGCCACCAAACTAATGCTAAGGTTTAGAAATGATATAATTCCTAACTATTTCCTACCTTGAGACAACTCCCCGGCAATGGTGCCAAAAATGATGGGTGTTCTATATGCACTAAAAACACACTAAAACCCCTCAATTAAATTGTCAACCTGGGGTAAGTAAACTTAGAGTTGTAGCACTATATGTGCCAAGGCAAAAAGGCTAGAGGTAGTATAGTCTAACTAAGGAAATGGGCTATCTAAGGGATAATCTATTCAAGCAAAGACTATTAATTATCAAAATATACTAAGAAACTTAAACTATTTACCCTAAGTAACCTTTGAACAAAGGATCGATGGATAGTTCTAAGAAAGAAATTAAAAACCCTAATTAAAGAAAACTAGTTCAATCATAACAATAAGAAAAAATAAACAATTTATCTAATAAGCAATAACAATAACAAACTACTTTTAATTAACCTACTCAAATTCAATAAGAAACTACCCTATCAAAGAAACAAATAGACAAGTAAGCAACTAGCCTATTGAAGCAAGTAAACAACTAACTAACCTATGATAACTTCTACAACAAGTAAATTAATCAATGAGAAACTAATCAAACTAATAAGCAAGTGAACTCTATTCTTACATTAAACTTCAAAACTACTTCTAATTTATGAAATGAAATCTACTAAATTGAAATCAAGAGGAATTAACAACTAATATTTAATCTATGATAAAAAAAACTACTCTTTAATCTACTAAAGCAAGAAGACTATCTATCCTACAAAAGAAAGCAAACTATCTTCTAATCTATGAAAACAATAAAACTCAAATATAGTGTTGTTGGTTATGTGAATGTCTTTGGTGTCTTATAATATCATGATGGCATTTAACAATGAACGATAATTGAAGAGGGATAAACTCGATATTGACTTCAATAACAGAGTGAAAAGTGTGAATTAGACAATCTAGTGAGAACTTAGCCATTATGGAAACAACATCAACTATATTGCATATCCATGTGATTATTAATCATGCATTAATCATCAACAATTATAAAGATACTATGCTAGTAAACTCAATTGCATTATATGCTAATGAAGCAACTTCATACTACACCAAACTCAATAATTAATGACGAATTGAAATTGCAACCTAGGTCTAAGAAAAAAGTTGCATGAAGTAAACTAAACTAGTTCTATCTTAACAATTCAAATTCTGAAAAGAGGGAATACTCATAAACATAAATTAAACACTATTTCAGTATATGACAAGTAAGCAAATGAGCAATATAAATGAAAAAATAAATAAATAAAGCTAAATAGAAACTATATAGGCAAACCAGAATTGGAAACTAAAGGCTAATAACTATCCATCCACCGAAACCCTTTCAAAGAGATCATGAATTAAAAAAACTATGTTTTAAAACTCTGGTTTTATTATCTATTTCATCATAAAGAAAACTTAATTTATCATCTACTTATAGATGGGGTTAGTATCTAAGCTTGCAAGCTTGCTTCTACTAACTACAAAGTCATTGCATACTAACAAGATTCTTCATAATAACCTGCAAAAGGAAACTAAAACAATTAAGCTATAACAACAATTTATACAGTGAGAAAAAACAAAATAACAATTCATGTACAGGAAAACAAATGAACATATATGCTACTTAATTCACAAAAAAGATCATAGTATAGTTACCTAGACTATTGGTGGGCCCCCCAGCAAGTCGTGGTCACTCTTCAAATGCACACCATGAACTTCAACAAAGAAAATTCACCATTGACACTAAAAATGCAAGTTTTACACAGTCTGGCAAAACGAAAATGGAAAAACATAGCTAAATTTTCTTTGTCTCTAACACACGACTTCTAAACTATTGTCTGACCACTGAGGTGGTATTTATAATATTTATAGGCTGAGAAGTCGACCACTGGAAGGGTCGACCCTCTCTAAAAACAGTAAATTGCATTTAAGATGCCCTAACTGCCAGTGGCTTCTACAAATGGGGAGAGTCAATAACCGCCCAAGATAAAAAACCAAATCAAGTTATCAAGATTTCATTAGCTAGAGGACATGAGCACAAGAGAAACCCATGTCTTTGATTTGCCCATCACTAGTTGTCGATACCATAACCGCCAAATCGTCCATCGTTTTTGTGCAGGACAGAGTGTCGAATGGAGTATCAGACTGAGTGTCGGATGGAGTACCGGACTGAGTGTCGGAAGAAAAAGAAAGCTGCGATTTTTCCCTGTGGCATACAAAACATGAATTAGTCTCCTGGGATCATAAAAACATACTAATTTAAAATCAAAATCATTAGAAAACATGAATTATGCATACCTATGTGGATCATATCATTTTGGCACAAAAGCTCTTCAAAAACTTCTTCAAAACATGAAAACACATATATACATTCGACAAAAGTATCTAATTATCGTCATAAAATCAATCATATCATGGGCCCAACAAGGATCTTGGCAATCCACTTGCTCATTCTTCTGTCTTTGTCAGGCTAGATGAGGATCTCCTTCACAGAAGATGAAGGGACATGTGCAATGACTTTTGAATGCAACACATAAACTCTAAAAGCTTTGAGATCTTTGACCAAAGTGTAGATCTTCTTTTCCATGATGTCATACTTTATTTTAGCATCTCTCAGTTCCCTATTGAAAAAGGAAATGGGTTTTTCTATCCCATCAACTTTCTTCTGCAACAAAACATCTGCTACGGTGTCAAATGAAGCAAAGGAAAAAATTAGAAAATCCTTGGAGTAATCAGGACTGATGAGAATAGGTGCTTTAGTCAAGGCCTTCTTTATTTGATCAAAAGAGTTGTGAGATTCAACAGTCCATTTGACATCATTTCCTTTTCTCAACATGGTTGTGATAAGCTTTACCAATTCAGCAAAATTTGAAACAAATCTTCTCAAAAAAATAATTTTCCCCAAGAAAGACTGAACTTATTTCTTGGATCTAGGGTGTGAAAAAATTTGGATAGCTTCTACCCTGCTTGGATCAATCTTTAATCCCTTAGTTCATACAACATGCCCCAACAGTTTCCCCTCTTTCATGGAAAACAATGACTTTTTGGGATTCAAAGAGAGACCAAATTTTCTTCATTTCAAGAAGACCCTTTTCAAATGACCAAAATGTTCTTATCAAATTGTGAGAACATTGTTATGTCATCCAAATATATGACTACAAACTTGTCCCTTTCTCCAATAAACACTATGTTCATGGATCGCTAAAAGGTTTCCCCTGCGTTCATCAGACCAAAAGGAATCTTGGCATACATGAACGTACCCCAGGGAATGGTGAAGGTTGTCTTCTCTCTATTTTCAAGCAAGACAGAGATATGATTGTATCCATAAAATACATCAATCATGGACATTGTAGATGCATCTGTTACGCTCTATAATATGTGATCCATCTTGGGCAAGGGATAATTATCTTTCTTAGATCTTCTGTTCAGATTTTGAAAATCAACACAAAGACTAATTTCCCCATTCTTCTTTCTCACTAGGACCAAGTTGGCCACCCACTTAGAAAATCTCAAAGGAACGATAACCTAGGCATCCAAAATCTTTTTTACCTCTTTCTCCATAATAGGCAGTAGCATAGGATTTATTTGTCTCAATTTCTACCTAAATGGTTTGGCTTCCTCCCTCAGTGGGATCTTATGCTCGATGATACTTTTGTCATATGTTCTAAGGTATTCATATGTCCAGGAAAACACATCAGCAAATTCTTTTAACAACTCAGCGTATTCAGCTCTTTGTTCTCTTGACAGACTACTTGACAATTTGAAAAATTTTGGGTCCTTCTTTGTACCAATATTACACTCAGATACATCAACATCATCAGTTAATCCTTTAAACTTTACTGCCACATCATTCCCATCAAACAACCCTTCTAAAGGAACCAGTCCCTTTTTAATATGGTTGCTAGGAAGTTGAACAATATGGTGATTAGAAATTTTATTTAGAAATACACCAACATGAGGTTCACTTTCAGAATCATGATCTTGATCAATATGTAATGCAAAGAACTCATCAACAGATTCAATAAATTTTCTGATCTCAAGATCATCCTCAAATACCTTCCAATTCTTGAAATTATCAGGTACAGAGGTTCTATATTTCACCTCAACATCATACCTAAGTTTAGGTGGCAGTGGGACTCTGAAATGGCTTGCTGAGACAGCCAAAGAATCAACCATGGTATTCTCCTCTCTTGGAATAAATGAAATGTTGAAAGCTAAGAATAAATTGTCAATTAGGTCCCACACCTCATTTATGTAAGTCTTAAGCCTAGGGTGCTTGCATTGATAAGTAATTTTTATCTAATGAACAATTAGTTCTGCATACCAAAATACCGCTAGCTCTTCAATCCTCATGTCCTTTGAAACCCTTAAACCCAAAACAAGAGCCTCATACTCTGCCACATTGTTGGTAGCTTCAAATTCTAACTTGTAGGACAAGGGTAATGTCTCTTCACATAGTGAAACAAAGACTACTCCAGCACCATCACCTTCCTTAGAAGAGGCTCCATTGAAGAACATATTCCAAACAGCGGTAGTCTGAGGAGGGATTTCACAAAAAGAAATGGATTGTTTTCTAATTTCAAGAGGAGTTTCAGGAACATCAGTGAGCTGCAATATGTTGGATCCCAGATCAGTGTCAAAATAAAAAATAGGATGTTTGGTGGGGTTTTCTTCATCACTGATGATGTACGCGAGATGCGCTTCCCTATAGATTCTCCTTTGTTCACCCCTGAATATAGGAATGGTGGCGTATGAAAGGTCCATATACAAGGTTCCCCCCATTATCTTTATCCAAGAACTAGACCAGAGCATCCTGAACTTAGGGGGGACATTAGCCACTATGATATCCATGACTACGCTCTTCATTAGCAGCTGGAGCAAGGACATGACTAGGTCTTTGATAACCCCAAGGAACTTCACCTTTATATATTCAAAAGAATACAAGTCATGATAGGTTTTTGTAAACTCCAACCCAAGCTCCTCCATGACAATCTTAGGCATAAGATTGTGAGATTCCCCTGAATCCATCAAGCCGTTATGCAGCACCTTATCATGGATGTTCAATAAAGTGTAGAAGGGAGGGGAGGAATAATCTCTATCTTCTACCAAAGGTCCTAATATGAAAGATGGTTTTTCATCTTTGAAGTTAACTGAGTCTATGGGGTGAGGCGTAGGTTCGGGCTCAAAAATTTTTGATAGGCACCTTTTGAAATCCTCATTCTTGACTAACTCTGAGAGAGGTACATGGATTCTAATATTTTGAATCTCATACTCAAGGCTAAAACAGGAGGGAGGCTTCAAAATCTCCTTCACCTCTATGATAGGACTTTTGACTAGTGATGAGGGGCTTTGTGCCTTTCTTTATTTGTTGTTGTCTTCTAGATCTTTAGCAGGTTTCTCAGCTCTAGCAAGTCACTCGATAATGTCAAGATTTCCTTCTTTCTTCTTGGATTTGAGGTTATATCCATTTGGATCGTCGTTGGTATTTTCTCCTTTTCTCAACTCATGAGGGCCTCTGCTTATGCAGACTAATTTAAATGAGGGGATGAAGAGGTATCTCCAAGGAAATGGATCTTAGGATCAATATCTTCCTCCTCTTCATCTTGATCAGTAACCAAGTTATTTTGGAGAGGAGTTTGGATTTTCTGATCATCTTTGTCCCTGTTTCTTTGATCTCTTTGGATGGTTTGAGGGGAATTAGTTGGTCTTTTAAAACTACCCCTATTATCAGCATTTGGGGGATTCCTACAACTCTTCTTTCCTTCCAATTCGAACCTTTCCATTCTAGCAAAAAGTGATTTAGTAGCTTGTTTATTTCATTCATTTGAGGAGGGTCATAGAGGAACTAGAAGTCAGAGCTTTAGACCTACCTTTTCTTTTGTCTCTATCATCCTTACTCCTAAGTTTTTCATCTACCAATATATTGGATTCTACTTCAAGGGCTACATCTTTCATATGATCCAAGGAGGTAGCTCTTGTTTCTCTCAACGGGAGGCAAAAATCAGGGTCAAAAGCACTAGCATAAGTCATCTTGGTGGAGGTTTCTGTAGGTTTAATTTCAACGGGAATATTTTTATACATCTTATTAAATATTTTCGAGAAGTTTGAAACAGATTCCCCCTCTTCTCTCTTAAGTTCCTTGAATTTCGTAACACAATAAAGGAGATATTTTTTATCCCCCCAATGTCTTAAGAATGAATCATCCAAAACAACAATCCCATCAATATATCTAGGAGGAAAGTCCTTAAACCAATCCCTGGTATCACCATCAAGGCTCTGTACAAAAACTCTCATCCACACATATTCATTTTCAATGACATGAATCTCTACAAATCTATAAAATGATGAAAGGTCCTCTTCTGTAATCATGTCTCCTTTCCCTATGAACTGGGGCATGTACTGAAGGTAGTTCATGGTTGGGAGAGCATTCATAGGCCGAGGTAAAACTAGAGGGGTATATCTAGAAACCAATGTCTCGGTCATCTTGTTCATAGGAGGATTAGCACCTTCCATTTGGATGTAAACTGGAGGGGAACCAAGAGGATATGGAGTTCGAACAGGCGAGACTGGGGTTGTGCTTCTGGTAGAAAAAGGAAAAAGCTAAGTGTTAGGAGATAAAGATGAGGGGCTAGAGGTAACAGAGGTTTCCCCTTCTGTAACTACAACAACTCTAATAGGAGGAGGAGTAGTAAAGTCTGGAGTATGAAAGTATTCTAAGGTCAAAGGTCTCTCCTTCCACTTCACAAATTTGGGGGAGAAAGGAGTGTCAAAGATCTCTCCTTCCAAACAAAGAATAGGAGGGGAGAAATCGGTAGGAAAACTCCCAAAATTTAAATTTATTGAAACTCCAACAGTTTGTATAATAGGAGAATCATAAACAACTGCTAGATTTTGTAAAGAGGGGTTATGAAAATTATTAGAAAAAATTGGTACAGTAGGGGACATACCTTTTTGAGTGGTCTTTCCCTTTCTGATAATTTTCTCTGGGTCAGCTTCAATTATGGCTAGAGGCAGTTATGGAGCAGACCTCATGTGTTTGCCTTTAGGAGCCAGAACTGAAATAGTGGAGTATCCAGGTGCAAGTTGCAATATTCAATGGTACTAATATCTGATGCACCTTCATAATCAAAGCTTCTTTGTCATTCTATCCCAGGAAAAAGTCTTCAATTCATCCCCGACAACAGCACCAGAAAACGTTAGCACTAGAAGTCGCCTTCAGATTGCATGGAAGGCAAGCCCAACACCCATCATTTTATACAGTAAATGTAAATGAGTTTTAGGTAATCGAATGGAGAGGAAACAATGATAATAATGTTCTAACTCATAAAACTAGAATAGCATGCATAAGCAAATTGAGGTCTGGAATCAACTTCATTCAATAAGTTGGAGTAATGGTGAATAGAGGGAGGACTTTGGGGAGGAGAGTATAGAGGTGTGATGTGGACATCAGGTCTTTCAGTAGCCTAAGGAGGAAAAACTTAAACATAAGATCCTCTTGAATTCAAATCTCAAAGAAACTGAAAGAAATTATAACAACATTATAATCAAACATTCATGATAATACAGTCACAACAATCCATGTGAATCATTCATTCATGAACTCTCTTAGTATCAGAGGAAAATAAGATGGAGCAATAAAGTTGACTTAGGTTAACCAATATGTCTCAAAAATAAATGCATAACTAGAGAACCAGTGTTCTTAATAAAAATATTACAATAGCAGGGATCCTAGCTCAACCATTCGACCTTAACAAAATATAAAACCTGCCTATATATACTAAAAATTGTTGCAACTACCAGGAGTGTGATCAGGACCTTGCATTCAAAGTTTCCATTCGATGCTCGCTCTGTCAGACTGTGCAGGCCTTCTCATGTCAGATGCGAGACAAGCACAGATATGCATTTTACAAGAAAAATCGTCCACCAGGAAGCTTCAGATTGACAGTCTGCCTTCATGGATGCTCTCTGCAACACTTTCCATTTATGGGGTGAGACAAGGTCTCAACTTTCTCCCCTATCTTCAATAACTTCCATCATTAGGATCAGGATGAGGCCTGACACCCATGAATGTTTCCAGGTGGTGCCCATGACTTCTACAAGTCAATCCTGATGCCTCAAGGCTCTGCAAATATTCCCTTGTGACCAAGATGGGTGTTATAGGTCATAATCTCCTTTGTGGACCCGTACTTCATTAATATGACCCCAAGCTATGACCAGGCGCTTACCCAAAAGGTGCCTTGCAATTTTGTGTCTCGAGTGCTTTGATGTGAGCCATTCTCGACATTCCTGATTCCCGAACTCGCGAACTGGAGCCTAGCAAGTGCCAAATCCCTTATTTAACCTTCAACAACATGACCCCATCTATGACCTAGGGCCTAACTTTTGGGAACTTCATAATTTCACGTTTCACAAACTAGAGCCATGCTCCATGCCAAAATCTCCAATTCGTGAAACTACAAAATCACTGATCATGCGCCACATGTCCCTATGAATTGAATGGTCTATATCAATTCGTAAGTTCGCACTTCACAAGTCCTCACGACTCACCCCTTTGAATTTTCCACTTTGTGAAACTGCGAAATGTTGATCTTTTGCCATGTATCCCTATGAATTGAACGGTCCAGATCAATTCACGAGTTCTCACTTCGCGAGTCCTCATGACTCAGCCCTTTGACATTTTCACTTATAGAAACTACGAAATGTTGATCTTTTTCCATGTATCCCTATGAATTTCATGGTCCAAATCAATTTGCGTTTCGCGAGTCCTCACGACTCGGCCCTTTGACTTTTCCACTTTGTGAAGCTGTTGTTAGCACTCTGTAATTTGCCTAAGGCTGCTGAGGCAAACACAGAGGTAACCTCGAACCGCTTCGAGTCTTGGATCTAGCCCTCCAAGACTCAGAGAGGGATCTCTCTATAAAATTTAGCTTTGTTTGCAATAGGACTAATGTTAGGCTAGCTATAAAGCAAGGTAAATATAGAGTTTTTGATTTTGAGATGGTTAGTTGGGACAACGAGGAGAGCCATTGGGCAAATGGGGTCTGTTCTTTAAACAATGTGATTAAATTCTCAGATATGGACAAAGCTCTTTTACAAGGCAAGGTAGCAACAATATCGGATCGAATTAAGTGTTGATGGCGTTGGTTTGAGGAAGGAATAGGTGAGGAAAAGGATAGGTAAAGGAGCATTTAAGAATTCCTAAGCTAGCCTTTTGGAATATCAACATAGAGATTATCAGAAGCTGAGAGGCAGAGTATCTGATAATAAATTCTTCCCCTACTACTCTCCTTCTGATAATAAGAACAGAAAACAAATGGAAAAAGATGACAGTGAAATCATTTAACAAAGAGAAAACTCCACCAATATCACTGCACAAGAATCCTGTAGAAAAACTAATCCATCATTGATCATTCATAAAGAAAATACAGAGACATTCTCAGGCTAAAACACAGCCCATGCTACAGCAAGGAAAATGAAAATTACAGTCTGGACCTCTCACACAGGTCGAGCCTCTAATCAGAAAGACATCTACTG
>JZKD02S0134415.1:153000-175363 GCA_000966675.3 Picea glauca
TGTAGCTTGATGCAACAACCAACAAATGACCATCTCTACTAAATGATAAAGCTGCAATGCTTGTAGGATATTTTGAATACTGGTATAACCTCTTCTCATTGTTCCCATCCCACACGTTAAAATAGCTATCACTTCCCCCCAGTGGCGAAGGTATCATAGATGAGATGAAAAACAATTGCATTTACTGGATAAACAGTATCTCTGCCAGCCTCTAACTCGCGATGACATTTAAAAGCATATTTTTTAGCTTGACCATCTTCAGATAATATAACATTCTGAATAAATTTGCTTGATATTTGAAGCAAGGTATGGGCAGGGCTTTATGAATTATCAATTGTAACAAAAACTTAGTTGATAAGGGTGCTTTTATTTTTTAAACTATTAGAATCGGCCTGAAATTGCGTTTCTGAGGTGAACGATTCATGTCCAGCTCCAGACATAATTTTCATTGCCTCCATATATTGATCGTAAGGAATTATGAACTCTGATGGGCTTGTCCTTGGCTTATAATAGACACTAAACATGGTCCTCGTTGAAACTGCATGTGATGCATTTGTAATGACACCAAGATGCATGCTGTGACTGGATATAACTGATGATGGCACATTGTTTTGCTGACGCATGGCACACCTTACTCCCACACGCAATTCACCGTTTTCACCCCTCAAAAAGATGAATGCATCTCCAGCCATGAGTCTTTTGGAACTAACAAAGATGCTCCAGCCAGTGGTAAGAAAATGCCTCCTTGGTTGACCACGAAAGATATGTCGGAAACGCCATTCAACTCCATGCAAGTCCTTGGCCACCAACTTTTGAGATGGAGGTTGTTGACTCATATCTAGAGGTGGAAGACATTCATCAGCATGTCTCCTGAGAACAGAAAACCCTCCATGGGTACTTGTATCTGATGCAGTGAGCGTCTTACATAAAGAGTACACTAAAGGATTTGGAGGCAGTGGAGGCAGAGGCTCCTTGTCAATAGAAGACTCATCTTGCTCTGCCTCTGCGACCAAGGTAATTTGAGAAAATACTTCATCTGTATCAAGTTCATCTTTCAGTTGGACATTGATCACGAGGCAGAGGATCTTGTAGGGCAGGTTAAACAAAGGCATGTGTTGGTCATCCTCCCGATTTGTGGATGCTAGGGACACCTGCGCATTAGCTTTCTATGCACGCGTGATTCTCTGCGTGACACCTTTATACTGGTTTCAAACACCTGACAGAGGGTTTTAAACGCTGTGTTTATATATATTTTTTTATTCTCTGCACAATATCCCACATTCGCGGGGTAAAATAACCTTCAGGTGCTTATAATAGCCAACAGTTATATGTTATATCAAGTAAGTGAGCCCGAGGCTTGGGCTTTGGGGTTAGGTGTTGGCGTTGGCGCTGCTTTTTGTTTTTGCTGTTGGTGTATTGAACAGTGCTTATCCCTTGGTGTCGAGCATTAGGAGGTTGGCCCGAGGCCAATATAGTCTTTTTGCCAAAAAAATTGTCGAAATATTTTGATAAACCTAACTAAACCCTGCACACAGGCCGAGGACAAATTTTTGCTCATTTCACCAAAGATAATTAATAGAACCCAACCTTTCATTTGACCAACAAGAGTAAAACTTTTTTCATTCAAACCACTTCACAAATTTTCGCCAAAAATGCACCAGAAATTGCTTTGAACTTCGCGCGCAAGTACTCATTTTTTGCTCGGTGAGTGTCGAGCGCTTTCGGCATCCTTCGCTATGCGTCATGATCGAACACATATGCCTGAAAAGATAAATATCATTCAGAACAATGATTCCCTATTATATAGGGTTCTAACAACTGTGAAATGATGATCTTTCTCCACATACCCTTCCCAACACCAACAACTAGGATTGACCTCGTGACTTCGGATCTCTATCTGACGTTAAAATTCATGCAACTTTATGATATTGATCGCCTGAGGGTCATAAATCTGAACTTTGAATGGAATTTCCTCCATTGAAAACTAAACTTGCTCCCTCACTTGATTTAAGTCCATATTAGACTGCTCTAAGTGTTTCACTTTGTGCTCATGGATGTGGCCTGCGTAAATAAAAACTTGGATGACTGGCTAAGGGTTTGGGAAAACAAAAGGATCAGTTACAGAGGTAAAGGATATGAGTGCCCAAACAAAAGGGGAAAACAAAATGACTTTGTCGGATGAACGAAAAAATTTAAATACATGGCCTGCGAAAGAGAGAAAACAGGGCATGGGGATAGACTCGGGTATAAACCACCAACTCACAGGACTCTGACAAGTTCATGTGATAACACCTCCTAGAAATATTTTACATTTCTTGTCACAACTTAAATGTGATGGAGACAGTGGGACAACTGCATTTGAACATGATTTTAAATTATGGAAATCTTGTTGTTCTCACAATATTACTAATGTAAATGTCATTTGCAAGATGCTCACTCTCATGTTTACAAGTCTAGTTAAGATCCAGTGTGAGACCTTGTTGACTACTTGCATTCACACATGGGAGCATTTTATGTGTCAATTTTTGCATGCTTTTGAGAATTACGATTATGATTATTTGTGTGCAACGATATCATAGCTTAAGAAGAAAAAATATGTATCTCTTGAATATTTTGTTATCAAATTTACTCATTTTTTATATACATTTCCTTTGGATAATAGGACCTCTACCAATTATTTTATTTCCTATTTAGTTTCTATTACTAATGAAACATATGATCCAATGTATGAAGAATCTAAATCATGTTTTAAAGTTTCTTTACATGCTGATTTGCATTTAAATGAAAATGTTGAAAATGCTAATGGTTTAGTTGGAATCCATATGTCTGGATATTTCTTTACTATGGGAGATATAGATCATAGATATTTTTGGAAGAAACATATGTATCCTCCCACCCCTCCATTCCCATTTTCCTTCCTTGTGATGAAAAAGAGACTTCTTGTGTTATAAATTCATGTAAATATTTTTTTGTAGCCAACCAAGAGGAGGGTTTTCTTGTTGATAATGAGACACTTCGGATCACATTGATGGTTATATAAGGTTCTCATTATCCTATCTTATGTTTTCCATCACAATAAATGGAGGAGGAAGCTATGGATTCAAAATTAAATTCTGATCATTTTTTAAATGAAGAAAATCTAGATTCTCATGGCATGAATCCTTCCTCACCCATGTATAATTTGGAATTAGTTTCTTGTTATTTGATTTGTTTTGTTGTTATAAATTCTCCTAGTCTAATCGTGATAGATCAAGGATGTTTTCCTATTGTTGGTGGATCATTTAATAAAACTTCTTCCTCTAAAATTTCTTATGATTTTCTCCTCTCTTCTAACGATGAGTATGTTATGAAATATATTTCAGATTCTCATATTTTGTAGGAGAAAAAAAAAATTGTTGATCACTTCACTTCAGGAGAAGAAACAACACACAAGACATATCGATTTTATCAAAACAATACACCTTTTTATTGAAAGAGGAAAACCATGTTTATGAAGAAATTATTGATTGTGAAACCATTCCTAGTGAAAATCCCATCAATTCACAATTAATTGATAATGTTCTTAAAGAGGAGGAACTACCATTCAAAGAGTCACTTTTTATAAATATTTCTTGTTCAAGAGAGGCTTTTCATTCTCTTAATTCTTCTACTTACTACTTTTTGTATCTTGATCTATTCAATGGTTTGATCTTGCAGGAAGCTAGACATTTTCCTAGTCAATTAAACTCAATAAGGATGACCCCTTTTGAAGTACTTAATGGTGATAATGTGCATACATAAGATAGATATAATAAGACCTCTTCCCATGAACTTAGTACAACTATGCCTTATCAAACTTTTTCATGAGATGAAGGAGATGTTGTAGTAGATGTATATCAAATGATTTATTCTTCTTTTTCATCTTCAATTTTGCACAATAGAGAGTCTTGTTGTTCAAGTAACCCTTTGGTTGATATTGTTAATATTAGTGACTTCCACCATTGTCTTGAATATATCTCTCATACCATGGAAAATGCTAGCCCGTGTATATCATTTGATCCCACTAGTTTATCTCAAGTTGATGGTTTCTTGAAGTATGAGTCTAGGAAGGCTTCTCAAGACAATGAGGCACTTTGGACTAGACTGATGGTTATGTCAGGTTCTCATTATATTTTTTTTCATTCAAGGATTAAAAATTTTAGTAGCACAAATATTTTTTTACAAAGTGCACTTCACATAGATTTTACACATGGTTATTTTTATCCCTCAAAACTTACTCAGACAAGTACAAAAAATGGATGAAACAATAGGCAACACAAGTACCACATACTACGAATAATTATAGGATGATGACATTCAGTTTGGAAAGATAATAAAAAAACCATGCAAAATGGTCCTGAAAATCCTTGCACAGTCAACAAAGACAACACGTGCACAACCATGCCAACTAACACAATGTACGATGCACACAGTGTGTGCCCTACATGACTGGCAATTGAAAAACCTGCATGGATGCATTGATTATTTTGGTCAAGACTCAACTACATCTAGGATGAAGTGGAACTCGAACATACCCCAAAATATCCCTAAACATCTTCCCTAGGATCATTGATAGGATGGGAGGTACCTTCAAATACCTTCCCATTCACATTGGAAATTAGTTGTAAAATATCTTGCCATCTTCCTATAAATAGAGGATCATGTTATGCAAAGAAAAGAACAAATCCATAGCATTGTTATGTTTTTCAAATTATCTTGGAGAAAGCCATGTTTCCCTTGAACCATAGGTTGAGAAAGTGTAGCATTGTGCAATATTTACACCTCTTATGAAGCTAATCCTTGAGAATTTTTCATCATTGTAAACTCACCATTGAAGAGTGATAGCTCTAGATTTTTAGGGATGAAATATCCCTCCCTTAGAAGGAATAGGGGATTCATGGTCCCGTATTTCTCCTCTTGGTGCACTCAATTTGAACATTCAATTCTATCAGGTAACCATTCCATGTGTTCAATTTCATGCATCGTTTTTTTATAGTTGTTTAGTTTGGCTCTTAGTGTTGTTTGTTCTTCATTTTCTTTGTATTTTTGTTTCTAATTTGCAGGTCTACTAACTTTCTAACCACATTTATGTTCTACATTGTTGGCTCAACAAGGTAGTTAAGGGACTCTATTTTGCTCATTCTTGTGACAAAAGAACCCAAATAGATTAGTGACTCCATTGAACCCAAATGAGAAAGATGGGTCCCACTCAACCTTTGATTCATTGGTGAAATACTTTTTAGCCTTATTCCAACTCCCAGTGCATCATGACACATGCTTGAAAATCCTATCAGAATTCAGAAAAACCTTGACCATCCATATATCCAATCACATCCATGAATGATGAAGAATAAGTATTTGAAAATAAAATACCACCCCCAAAAAATGACTAGACTAGTTCCTCAAATCAGTAGTCCCCCTCCTTGCCAAGGATGTTGCTACTACTTTCCACCAAAATGAAGACGAGGCCATCTCTAAGGCCCAAGAATTTGACTTAATCTATGCTCAATCAGGGTACCTCCATATCGTATTACCAAGTGGTTCTACGCTCACCTTACCTAACATGTTCATAGCTATCCCTTTATGGTATCTTGAACCACTAGCTATGGTACTAGTTTTATCTCTCTCACCTCAATCTATGGTCCCATTGATGCAACCATTGCTCATCCACCCACTCACCCAACCGGTCACACAGTTGGGGGAAATACTACCATTAATTATCACACTAGGGGAAACACCGCCAACCAACGAAGCACATGAAATAAGAAAGAACCCAGTCTCCCTTCCCCACCACACATCCCACCTCCATACACACTATGCGCCAATGTTGGACACCCCACCAATATTTGTCTCTCCTTTCCCAAGTTACAAAACCTCATTCTGAGTGACATGATTGAACCATTATTACCTACACTAGTCATTCACAAGGTATCAAAGATCCATCCTCTTCCAAACACAACAGCCTGAGGACCAAGCATGCTTGTGCCATCTGCTCATAATATGGCCATTACACTCACCACTTCCCTAACTCTCCCTTAATTTCTAGAAACCCTAGTAGAAGTGTTTCGAATCACATTGTCTTCATCCTCACAACCCATCTCCACTGTATCGACTATTATTGACATTCACTATGTTTCTATGTCAGTAAATGAATGCATGAGATGCCCCTGTGCATTATGTTACCATATGGATCATTACACATATCAGTGCCCGCTCATCATTGAGGGATGGGAATGCCACTGAGAACCCATCCCACCCACTACACCAGAAATACAAACAATGATGGACCAGGCTATGTACAATCCCCCTCATAGCAGTCACACCATACCCCCTCCAAAGCCCAACCTCCTTCCTTTGACCCCACTAGCCATCCCCATTCCAGCAGGATGCATCGACTTCCCACCAAAACCCCCAAACTCCCCTGTAACACTTGTTTATGAGATTCCCTCTCCCCCATACCATCCTACATCCAACTCATATATGGATATTTGGTTCATGACGTCTAATGAAGGTTCTCATTTGAATGATGATATTCAATCCTAAACCCAACCTCCGTCCACAGACGCCTTTCCAATTATTTTCATGAATATAAAAAACTCAATCTCACCTGTGACAAACTCTGTGTACTCCTTCATATTTTATTCCAATGAAGACATTCTGGAATTTCTATGTGCACCAAATTACCCATGGGATGCCTTTCACCACCGATCCTTTTTTCTAGCTCACAATGCCTTTCAATGACCCTCAGACGCCATTATCTATGCTATTGAAGATAAGTATTTTATTCCCTCTTGCCATGTGGACTGGTTCAAAAATACAATACCTTCACCTCGGGATTTTTAAGAAGGAAATATGGCAAATGTCGCCCCCACGATTAAAAACATGTTACCAAATTAACGAGAACTATATAGAGTTCTTGTTTTTGGAGGGGTCCAATTTTTTACCCCATTTTTAAAAATGGTGCTCCCAATAGAAACCCTGCCCCCCCACTCTTCCATCCCCCCCCCTCTATTTTTAGGTGGTTTTTCGATATTTTAAATTTTTTGATCCACAATGTTTCCACATTATTTTTTTAAATGCTTCCTTTTCATCTATTTTATATTTTTTCTAATGTTTTTTTTATTCAACGRTGTTTTTAGTCATTTTTTCATGCTTCTTTCAATCTTAAAAATATTTTTTACCATTTACTTTTTTGAAGTTACGATTTTTCATATAATTTTGTCTCCTTAATTAATTTATTGTTCCATACCTTTTAAATATAGTGAAAAACATCATTTTTAACACATTGCTTACCTTTACTTCAATACATCAAAAAAATTGTAGTTAAATAACACTATTTTTTAATATTTAGCAAAATAATACACATTTTGTAGCCATATATAATAACAAACATATACATTTTGGCACATATTCCTTAAAATAACATGTCAAATAAAGCATTTTTATGGACATAATTGAACAAAAAAAGTCAAAATTTTATAAAGAATTATCATTTTCTTTCATATTTTTATACATTTGAAGTAAAAAATGACAACATTTAATAAAATTTTCCAATGTATAGTGATTCACATACAAATAAAACGAAAAAAAAAAACCAATAAAATATTCTTCACAAAACAACAATAGATACATCTTTATTCTTATTTTAAAATCTGAAAGTCAAAACATTACAATTATAGCTCATAAAAAATTTACAAAATTGAGCATCGTCTTCAAAGGAATATTTAAACTAATCAACAATATCATATATCCCAAATTCATCATTCTCAACAGACACATTGTCATCTTCTTCGATGTCATTTTTTGCTTCCATTGTGTCATTTTGTTCTTCCATTGGTTCTTTGATATCCACAAGTTCTCCAAAGTGATCCTTTCCAATCATTCCTCCTAATGGTACTTGAGGTTCCTTCGACAATTTTTCCACCTTTGATTCACTAAAATATCCTTCCCCCAAGCTAACTTCTTGCATTTCATTTGGAAGAGTTGGAATAACATTAATTCTTTGTTGAATAAAACTACACTGCATTGTGTCACTTTCAATGTCTATGCAATTCCTTCCTTTCTTAAGGCAACACACTAATGTTGTACCTAATCACCAAATAAAAAAGAAATAATGAAGTTAGACACTTTAAAAAGACATAAATTAAAAATAATATAAGATTGAAGTATGATGTCATAAATATTTGATCATAATTCTTACCTAAACCCAAGAATAAATACAAAACCCAATCTCCTTCATTTGAAAAATGTATCTATAAGATAATTAATTAATGCTTGTGGTTTTTTATAAATGTTAACCATCTCTCCTTTCAAATATTTATCCTCATATGTTAGCTTTCTAACCATAGCATTGTATACCAATATAATACTAGGAGTCTCTCCATCCTTTGCATTGACAAGAATAGAATTATAAGAATCATCTTTTTTCCAAGTTGAAAGATGTATACTCTCAAAATCGTGTTTAAATGATTCTCTATTGGAGCTCTGAATATTAGGCTTGTGCCTATAACATAAATAAGTGAGAATTCAATTAACTTGTGAATTAATAAAAAAAAATTCTAATATTAATTGCTAAGCATATACTTTCAATATCTTACCAAATAAACTGCATCCTTGTCTTTTCTTTCCCCTTGAAGCTTGATTGTACTAATCCTTGTTGTGTGTCTAAATGAAATACTAGAAAAAAATGGCGATGTTGTAACTTCTGTAAATCCCATAACCACTTTCTTGAAATCTTGGTAACTATAAGGATCAATATCATATCCAATGTTTTCGATATTATAACCATGAGGGATATTCACAATAACTAGGGAGTATTTTTTTTTAGGAACAATATTTGCAAGTTGTTCAAAATCATCTAATATTACTTCATATTGAACAGTGTCGAGCCCATTCCAATTGTAGTGATCGAGGGTTTTATCAAGTTGAACATTTTGAACACATCTCCTTCTTTCTCTTTCAAACTTGGTTTTTTTGAATAAAACTTTTGAAATTTTCAAGTACTCCATCTGCATTCTTCTTTGGCATATTTAATGAAACAAACACACACACACACACACACACACACACACACACACACACACACACACATGTATATATATAACCATTAAAATATAAATAAATTAACTTACAAACAAATAATATGAATGTAATAAATCAACATACCTTTTTGAATGCAACAAAAAATTGTTCAAACACTATTGAAGAGCCTGAATATGGATAGTTGAGTTTAACATCATCCCAAATTTCTTCATTCAACATCTTGACATTTTCTTCTTGTATTCTCATATACACCTTGTGACTAAATAAAACAAAAATAATGTTAAACTAAAAAAATTAATTTTCTTGTCCTAACATAAATAAAAATAACTTAACAAACTTACTTTTTGAATTCATCACACATTTCTTCCATTGAAAATTCTCCCAACCTAACACGTGATAATATAGTTATGATAAGTTTATCATTCTTCACTCATTGTATTTTTCTCCAAGGTGTTATATTCATATCATCTGGAATATTTTTTTATGTCAGGACTTGTCTTACGTGTGCCACATATCAATGGTTTAGCCTTCTTAACTCTCTGATTTTTTATATTAATATTTTCCCATAGGGTGAAGATCTCATCTATCAAATCCCATACTTGTCCAATTCTAAATCCCAATTGAAAACAATTATCCACAACTCTAAATATATTGCTTCCTTTGTGATTTTTTTCTTTTGTATTTTCATCATCAAGTGAGAATTCTATTTCCATACAACATTGCTTCCAACATTTGACATCAACATTTTATCTCTCCCCACGACATATTTTAGAAAATTAATTATGGATAAATATCATCCTTTGAATGAATTTCATAGACATTATGTACTCATTATCTGTGTTATGATCTGATGCCAGTAAATTTTCTTCTGAATATGTTAAACTGACATAAATTATTCATTTATCTGTCTCAAAAAGAGGATTATTGAGATATTATTGCATCAATTCTCTTCTAGCCTCTACAGAACGATTTCCTCCATTCACATAATATTTGTATTCAAAACATTCTGATCTATCAAATTCTTCCCTCGTAGGAACTTACATTGGGTCAACGAGAACTAGGTATTCAACCACATGTGCATTTGGATTGTCCTTGATTCAAATTGTGAATATACAAGTGATGCGGTTTTCTAATTTGATATATTTATTTCCCTTCTGTGGGTTTATAAATTTGCTTCACATTAAATAGAAATGTGTGGCCATCATCAACTAAGTTTGGAATCCTCATTCTATTTTGAATGGCATTTTTTGTTTTTTTCATAATACCATCCTCTATGTTGAAATATAATTATTTTTTTCTAAACTTTAGACTAAAATGAGTTTCATTTTTGTTTAAATAAAAAACCATATAAAGAAAAAATGTACTTGGATAATCATCGTCGGATGAAGCCTTCTGATTAATCCAACTGTATAAAATTCTTAAGATATTATGGAGCCGCCTATTTATTAATGAATCAATTTATATAAAGGTTTTCTTTCGAAATTTCAGAATTCGGGGTTTTGCGAAGTACGAAGGTTCAACATTGAGCATCTTCGAAGCCTCGATACCTGAATCCACGAAAGTATTAAATGTTAAGCTGGGTTAATTAAATATTAAGATATATTAACGATAAGTAAATCTCATCGCAACTCCGCAATTCGGGATCTCTTACACATAAAATCTTTTGAAGTCCCGATACCCGAAACCCCGCCATTCTAAAACTAATCGCGATTAATTAAAATTTAAACATGATTAATGTAAATCAAACAGAATCAAACACAATTAATCTTTTCGCATTTCAGGAATCGGGGGTTTACAACTGATTACATCCAAAAAACCTCGAAACCCGAGGTCTCTAAAATATTGCGTTCTTAAACATGATTAATTTAACCTTTAAACGAAAATCAATGATGTAAATTGATTTTTCGCACATTCGCGTTTCAGGATTTTTCAATGTTGTTACGTCCAAAACTCTCGGTTGCAAATCGTTGATTTTTGGTAATATTTATTATGGATCGAAGGAAATATTTCTAGCATAAAGTGCATATCCTCATATGTACCCTCCTCATTAAAACAAATAAATTCGTCAGCTGTAAAAGCATGCTCAAATTAATGCAAATTGAGAGAGAATAAAAGTTGTTATTTCAAATTTCATTCTTACTTTCAGCAAAATAGCAAGTTTTACCCAAGGGAATCTTACACATTCGCCTCTCACTAGTACATTTGGGTCAAATTCTGACGGCCCATTCGATACAATTGCCACTTTATATTGTCGGGAGAACAATAAACAATAGACCCCCTCAAACATCGTTTCACATGACATCTCTTTTTCGACAACATAGATTTCGTCGTTATTGTGACGTCTTGGAGGTGGCAAGACCAACGTCTTGAACATGGCAAGAGAGACGTCTGGATCATGGCAAGAGAGACATCTAAAACATGGCAAGACCGACGTCTTGAACGTGGCAAGAGAGATGTCTGAAACGTGGCAAGAGAGACGTCTGGAACGTGGCAAGAGATACGTCTTGAACGTGGCAAGAGAGATGTCTAGAACATGGCAAGAGAGACGTCTAAAATGTGGCAAGACCGACGTCTTGAACGTGGCAGGACCGACGTCTTGAACGTGGCAAGAGAGACATCTTGAACGTCGCAAGACCGACATCTTGAAGGTGGCAAGATAGACATCTAGAATGTGGGAAGAGCAACGTTAAGAGGTATCATCTCCGACGTGGTTGCTATGCGAGTGACACTCCAAGATTTCACAATAGTGACTATGTTGTAGATATTTAAAAAATATATATAATATCAATACTAAGAGGGACAAGTACATTAACCTTTGCTAAGATACTATCCATATCAATATTTAAATCTATATCATCGGTCTTAGGCAAGTTTGGTTGAGGAGGAGGACTATATTCCAATGGTAAAGGGGGTCTTGTCTAATGAGGTTTAGGATCACTAGGATATGACTCGGGTGTGTTATCAAACGAACTTGCAATTGTTGAGCTAAAGTCCAAAAGCTCAAGTGCAATCATGTGTAATAATACTGCAAAAATATACTAGAGAGTAAGTCCCTATTTTTAGATAGGATCAAAATAATACTGTACTTTCTTAGGTATGTCGAAACAAGTGCCATCCAATACAAGATCCTATATACCAATGAGATAGTTGAGCAACAGAAATTCCAGAGCCTTCACTAAAACCTTTGACAATTTGTTTGACATTTAGTAGACAATTATATCATCAATAATACAACTTGAAGTCATTGCAGGTATTTCTTTGTATCCTTTGGCTAGCACAACAATTCAGACATAGCATGCAATTGTTCTGTATATATACATTGAGCAGAAGAGAAAATTCATAGAATGCAAATTGTAGCAATTCAAAACAACCATAACAGATTTGGACTCCAGATATAAAGCTCATAATCTCTCATGCGAAGACATTTGAAAATGCCAAACCATGTAAAATTCAATATCCCAATACTCGGTCAGAACAAGGGGCGAAAAAAGACAAATTTAAATACTTCAACAACTATAGCAGATTTGGCCTACAGATATACAACACATATATATTCCAAGTTTGGTTTCAAATAACAACCAATGTTATTGTTATATATACAGCTAATCCATCTAGTTTCAAATAACAACCAATGTTAATTGTCATATACACAGTTAATCTGTGTAGTAGATATATTAAGTGACTGAACATCACAGTCATTTTTTATATCATTTTTCGATAACAAATGTTAGTCGTCCCTCAAAAGAATATTTGTCTACACCACCACCATATAAGTTGGCCAAATGTATCTTAAGACAATAAATCTCTGTCTTTCCTAATGGTCGACCCTTAGCAAATTCTAGAAGTCCTCAACACACGTCTGAACCTAGATGATTTAAATATGAATGCATTGGGCAAGCATGCCCTCGAAAATCTGCATAAGACCTTCAACAAACATGATTCCTTTGATTGAAGTGCTCAAGCATTCAACTTCATATTTTTGTATTATACTTTTTGCACTCTTTCAAAATGAGTTGAACCATGCTCCTGAGTCCTGATATGTTCGTCCCTAGAGCCATAACCATTTCTTCTTGATGATAGCAAAATATGTATCGTCTAGAATGTAACCTGGCGAACCCTCAACTCATGAAACAAAATTTAATCCCCTGAAGACGTAGTAGTAACATTTTCCCTCTCCATGCATAAAGTGTTCCCCTATAGGGCCAAAACCATTATCAAGTTTCAACTACAAAAAATAATATAGCCGAACCATATGCTCTATATGTGGGAATAATAATAGTCAAAAAGCATAGCATTTCTCATATTTCAATCTTTGGTGATTCTATGTTGATAGTTAAAGCAATTCTCAAAAAACAAACAGTGGAGAAAAACCTTTTAAATGGCATCCTTCAACGAATCAGGAGTATTGCTGAAATCTTTGGAGAAATTAATCTCTTCCATATCAAGAGAGATCTCAACCCCCTTGACGATATTTGGGCTAAGATGGATCGAGAATAAGCAAAGGTGAATTTGAAACAAATGGAGTAAGTGGGGCACTCCCCATCCCTTAACTCGTTATTGCTCAAGTCTCTGCCCCAATAGATAGCTAATGTATTTTAAGATATTTTTGTGCCTAGGGTAGTTTTGTAAGAATGTATACAGTCTAGATGATCATAGACAAGGTCCAAAGAGGGTGAGAAAATTTGAAATTTGAAATACTCCAAATTCTTCGTCTATATGCCTTGATTGTAGACTAGTTTGATGTTGTTAGCTTTGGCACAACCTATTAATACAATTCTTCTATAGTTTATGTTTAAAAAAAAAAAATTACATGGAACAATAAACAAGTCAGAATACAGATCAGAACAGTTTAGGTAATTGCAACTAAATAAATATCAACTTAAAATACAATAAGAACATTTTTAAATAGAAAGGTTACAATAAATTTATGCGCCTGGATTTTGGATGAAAGTAGAAATGAGGGGAAGTTTTTTTCATCGCGGTGGAAGGTAGGGACTAAGAATTCATATTATATTAGATTTATATTCCATAAATTACACAAGACTCATACTTGATAAAAGATCAGCCCTGCACAATTTATTAGCAATCACTAAACAAATGTGATTTATTTGTTGATACCATGTACATGTAAGAATAGGCACAAAACTCTAACTAGACACATTACAAATGAGACTATTTGCTCACAAAAATCACAACCTTGCAACTGCCACAAGTGATCACATAAGGCCCATAAGCTAAGTGCCTATTGGATATAAGCAAAAACCTGTTTCAGAAAAATACTAGAAATCCAGTGAGTTATTCTTAAAATATGAATGCCATGGCATACGACATTCTAAAGTCCCACTCTACTATTGTAAAAATTTGTATAATATAATATCTGATGGGGCATGTCAGTATCCCAGCCAGTCGTGAATCAACTCATATGTTCAAATCCAGCACAATTGACTTGTATAAAGATTCATTTGCTAGTGTTAGAACAAGCTACTTTATTCATAGATCAATAAGAGAATTTAGATTGTCACAACAGATATCAATCTCTGAAAACAAAAAATGTAAACATATATCAATTCAAGGCAAGTGAAATTGCTCACCAAAAAATTGTTCCAAAGAGATATTTGATCATCAATATAAATTTCATTAAAACAAGCATTTACAAAGAACATTACCTGCCAGCATACTGAAAAGACTATGAAATCAAAATGTCGAATATGAGCTATCAAAGTTGTATTCTAGACAATGGTTCTGGCTGTATAAGAATTCACTATAGAAAAATAGATCAAATAGAGGTAGAGTCTCGTGTAGATACTATGGGATGTCCTAATCAAAAGAAATAAGTTTGAGAGCACTAGAGCTTCATAGTTTTCAGCAACATCAACATCATTATCAAGAATATATTGATGATGTGGACCTCAATTCATAGTTTCTCAATTTTAGATTTTGATTTAACAAGGCAAAGGGATAAAACATAGCATTGCACTTGTGTAAGGTACCTACATTCTCACTGTATCTTGGAAGGTGCATACAAGGCTATGTCCAAAACATCCTATATTTCAGTGATCTATAGAGTTTGGTGTAGTTTAACAACAAAAACACAATAGCAGCAAGGATTGAAATGACAACTTTTATTTTGAAATCCAAGAAATCTGTTAAGTTTGAAAGGGAAACAAATAATGAAATAAAGATGGAAGAAGTAGAAAAACAATGCCAATAATTCCAATCTAAACAGAGATACAAAACAATCTATATGATATAGAATTTAAGAACTTAAAAATGCAAACTAGAGATTGGTATAGTAAACAAGGTTGCATGGCAGCGTATACCTGTCACTATGTAGGTATAATAACAGATGCATAGAATGAAGCACACCAGATGCAGAGAAGAGCTCTGATAGATATGTACACTAAATGTAGGAGAAGTGCGGAGATTGCACATCGACTGTTTGACAAAATGCCTAAGAGAAATGTTATTTATTAGAGTGCAAGGATTGCAGGGTATGTCCAGATTGGGAAAGCTAATGAGTCATTGGCACTCTTTAATCAAATGCAACCTACAGACATGAAACCCGACACAGTGACCATTGTAAATGTTCTCCATGCATGTGCTCACTTATCGGCTCTGCAACCAGGCAAGTGTCTCCATGGTTACATAATCAGGAGTGGATATGAATCAGATATGTTTGTTGGGAATTCCTTAATTGACATGTATGCCAAGTGCAGGAGTATAGTGCTTGTGAATATTATGTTTGACAAAATGATTAATAGAGCCCTGATCTCATGGAATATAGTGATTGTTGGGTTTGCAATGCACGGGCAAGGTAAAGATGCCCTCTCTTATTTTTTCCGAATGCAACATTCAAACATAAAACCAAACCACATTACCTTTGTCTGTATTTTGTGTGCTTGCAGTCATGCAGGCATGGTGGAAGAGGGCTTGCAATATTTTCTTCTCATGAATCAAAAGTATTACATAAAACCCAAGATGGAGCACTATGCATGCATGGTTGACCTTCTTGGTCATGTTGGGTGACTGACTGAGGTAGAAGAGTGCATTATAAATATGCCAATAGAACCTTGTGCTAGTGTGTGTGGGGCCTTCCTTGGTGCCTGCAGAATTCATGGTAATGTTGAGCTAGGGGAATGCGTGGCAGAACAACTTTTTGACTTGGAGCCTGAAAACACTGGATATTATGTATTGCTTTCAAACATCTATGTTGCTTCTGGCAGGTGGGATGGTGTTGCAAAAGTGAGAACAAAAATGAGAGACGGGGAATTGAAAAAGGATCCAAGATGAATCTTGGTTGAAGTTAATAACAAGGTTCATACATTCCTTGTGGAAGACAAATCACACCCACAATCTTAAGACTGAATCATTAACCGATTACACCTTCAAAATAAAAAAGAGGTCTACAACAAAATATTCTAACTTGTTTAGATTGATAGACAAAATTCAAAGCACAATGGACCATTTCAATCAGATAACTTTTTACCATGTCCTTCGTCATCAAAACTCTAAAGCACATGACATGGAAAATAGAGTTGTTCTTTTGAATCAGGATCAAACGATCCAAAATGTGGGGGAAATCCTTTTGCATCATCTCCCATGACAATTTCCCTAATCAACTAAATTAAGGAAACCCTCATTGAATAGGTGGACAAATGGCCTTTGAATTACATCACCATGCAAAGGCATTTAACTCACTCCATCCCACCACTACCCATGCCATCTCTCAACATGATTAGGACTTTAATGGTGGGAAGAATCAGCTTGGGATAAGGGATTTGAATGTGGTTTCAGTTCTCCTCGTAGCAATGTTTTTTGTAGGTTCAATGCATTCAGAGAGGTGCATTTGCTCTCCCTTGGTAGCGTTATAGATTAGGTTTGCAATGGTGCTTTGGAGGTGGAATGGTTTGAGGTTGAGTTTTGTCTAGCCAAGGCTTATTTTTAGAAGGATGACCAGGGTTTGGGTGCACTCGTCTATTGACCTATTGTCTTTACCTTCAATGGAGAGTAGAAAGCATTGCAATGGGGGAAATTCTTATAACATTGCTGAATTTTGTAGGTTAATTTGAATCCAAGCTTGCCATCTATCAACCATATCCCAAATGGCAGCCAATGCATAGAACCAGATGGAGGAAATGAAGTCTAAAATATATACTTTGGAGCTAAGGATGTATATCCATAATTCTCAGATTGAAAGGCTGGTATCTAAGAACGATATATTTGTTCAAATTATTCCTGGTTCTGCCAAAATCCCATACACATCAATGGCATATCCAATAGATGGGCAATTGAAGAAGATAGAATCCACCAAGTCATCAAGCCTATGGAAATTGATGAAGTTGTTGAAAAGGAGCAAACTCAAAACCAATAGAAAGTTTCCAATGGATATTTTCCCCTGCTTTTATCTAGGTTCATGCTTTGCAAGTTTAAGCTTATACTAGGGCAATTTATCAGAATTTATAGTACTAGGGGCATTTCTTTTTTGAGGAAGATTGTAAAAGCATGGTAGGCTTTAGACAAACCCACTGCATATTTTGTTTTCTTTGAACTTCATAGCTTCAGACTTAGAACTTTTATATTGTATTAACTCACTGTCTGGTTTGGCTGAATCTTTACTCATTTCAGTAAAAAAAGAGAGCGGTCATGTCAGATTTCAAAGAACATTATAGATGGAGATAAAAAAAATTCTACATTTTTGTGGAGTCTACACTATCCATGGAAATGCAATTTTTTCATGAATAAAAGAATACAGACATGCATAGGAATTCATAAACAATGTGTAACCAGTTACCAATATCAAACTTCAATGATATTATTGCATTGAGAATGCCTTGATCTACATTAGATTTCTAGGTATGAATTTTACTAATATTATATCTTCCAAGTTCTTAACAAAGCAACTGTTAGGTAAAGAATGATACGTCAGTCTATTTATATTAAGATTCAAGAATGATCAATTTGAAATAGATTGCAGATGTGTATGTGACATGTGTGGCATTAAAATAAAGAAGGGAGAAAACTAAAATGCAGTTGAATGTATGCAGCTATTACAGTTTAGAAGCTCAATAAAATAGATATCATCATTCATGGAATGTAGGGAAATGTGGGGCGTAGTAAAAATAAAAAATAAAAAGGCGATAGTAATTACGAATAACATCAACAAATAGAGGGATGCAACACTGAGAAGTAACAATTAACAAATAAAATGAAGGTCCCAAAGTAAAAGAACCTTATATAACTGACGTAAAGATGATAAACAGGTTACAGAAGTAACAATTAAAAGAACCTTATATAACCAAAGTAAAGATGATAAACGGGTTACAGAACCCTACCTCCTTTTTTGCTTCAAAACTTCAACTATGTCAGGGAGGCGAAATTTCCCCTCACACCTCAGTCAATTCTCCTCACATATAGTGCACAAAGCTAGTAAAATTGAACTCAGGAGTCAAGTGTGTGTTGTTCAAGGGGCTTAACCTCTATAAATAGCAAGAGGTAGCCTTTTTTCTAAGGATGATGTTTTTTGGCATGCTAGGGTTTCTTTGAAAATTCAAATTATAGGGAAAATTTCCGCATATTTAGGTTCAGATTCAGTCAATGATGCATGGACCAAATTGATTCTGAATTTGGGGGGATATTTGGCCTAATAGAATTCTTAGCTGACTTTCTGTACGGGAGGGCCTTATTCGGCTGAATTCCACTACTAGGTATTAAATTGGGCATAGAGTAAAGACAACTCCACCTAAAGGGTTTTTTTTAATTGAAAAATGCATCTTATATTTCATTAATGCACAAAAAAGAATAATTTATACATAGATTTTAATATGAAGCCTATACATGTAATTAGAAAGATCCTTTCCTCTATTAATACATTGAATAAACCTCTCATAGAGCATGGTAACTTATCAACCAAGATAAATTTCCATGCCTGAATTAATACATTACAAAATTTTCTTGGACAAGGATATCGGGAAACCTGATTCTTTAAAGAGACAAATACTTGCGGCCAGTAACATATTTTTGAGAAAAGATAGGAAATTAAAAGAGCACTCTGTATTGTATGCATGGCATATGATACACTACTATATTAGTTTTAAAAATCAGATATAACTGAAAAAGAACAGGGCTCCAAAAAGTACAAGGAGAGCTAACAAACCTAAGGAAGTTGTTATCCGTTGCCAATTCATCCAGCGTATTTGAAATTGTAAATTTCCAAGACCTGTATTCACCTATCTCTTCCTCTTGGTAAATACAAAACAGACAAATACATAGTTAAGAAAAGGTTTAATGCTCCATCTTTTCTCTACATTACAACAACCAGGAAAAATAAGAAGTATCAAATAGCAAGGCAAAAAACAGAACTGGTTAAATATTAAAAAGTATATTTATATTTATAAACACTAGAAATTCACTTCAGTGTTTTATGTTTCCTTTCACAATATATTTACAGATACTGGTGGCTTTACATACCTTCATCTGCTGCTACTTTGTAATATGAAACATATATTCCTCTTCCCCTGCCAGACAAAAATGGCAAGAGCTTCCACCATATCATTCACCCTAATAATTCTCATAATATGTTCTTTCGTATGTTGGTCAGAGGCTCGGAGACAAGTCTCGTATCTCACTATGTATTTTGTAATAATTTAAACTTCTGTAATATTGGATGTGTATAATATTTTGGCCTATAATATTCCAGGATTATGTAATATACATGGGGTCTTCTGTGGGTATGTCAAAAGGCTTTCTCAGATATTCCCATCTGCAGATGTTGGTTTCTGATGTTGGAAGGTAAGGGGAGTCCCCTCCTTCTCTTGGTGAAATCAAGTGTATTTGACAGGATGAATCTAATGGTATAATTGGGACTGATTTGATGTTGTTGGTGAGATTAATGCAGTAGAGAGGTGTCAAGAAAATCTCTAATCTATTCATACACACACTCCATCAATGGGTTCTCAAAAGTTCTCTCCGAGCAACAAGCCCAAGTAATATCTTGTAAGTTCTTAAATTTATCGCCCTGTTTTTTTTGTCTCTATGAAGGTTGAAACTATAGGAATATCTAGAAAACCATATTCAACCCAGTTGTTGTTGGGAAAAATACCCTACGGACTAGCAAACTAGGGTCAGACTTGCATCCAGATTTTGACCGTAAAGAAATTACTTTTTAACCTACCACCCAAAACTTAAATCCCTCTTTCATGATACATGCATGGAAAGGAACTACTAACCTTGTTACCGATGTTTGGTGTAGATCCTTTGTTGTGCTTTGACCGCTTGCTTGCACTGCTCCTTCCAAAGATAACCTGCAATCAAGACAAACAACTATGCATGCATGCTACTTTTCTACTTGAGGGTTAGAAATTAAGCATAAATTAAACAAACCATAGATAACTCATGCATTGGGACGGGAAAAGTATTCTTTTATTATTTGAAAAATAAATCAACTTACAATCAAATTCGAGACTGGACATCGCTCCTTGATCCTTATCCTGGGCTCCTCCTCTTCTGTCCTCCAACTACTTTGCATTAATTCTCCTTTGGCTCGAGGAAAGGCTAAAGGGTTGGGACAATGGATTCGGAAAATGGGCAGAGTTTCTTCGCTATATTTTTCCTCCTCCAAAGGGTACCCCTACCCCTTCTTTTATAGACTAGAAGGAGCTAGGGTTTTGGACGAATCCTCAGCCATGCATGGCTGGGAGTTTTAGTTAACTAACCCATAGCTTTTTGTCTCGTTGACAACTTTCCTTTTTTTGTGATTCTAAAGGTACACGCGGGTTGTAGTGGGCCTGCTAGCATGGACTTTTAGATACATGCAGGCTGTAGTGGGCCAGCTAGTGTGTACTTTTAAAAATCGAGTTTTTAGAAGAGTTGTTCAATATTTTTTGGCAAAGAAGGGATATGAGTTGGCCTGATTCCAGGTAAGCATATGTGGTGCAATTTAGGGTTATAACAGATGCCCCCTAATGTGTGAGGTCAGAAGAGCATCTGATGGTTGAACTACATTACCAATCTTTACTAATGTGCTGAATGAGTGAGCCCAAGGATCGGGAACTGGGATGTGTCGTCTGCAAAATAAAAAATGTCTCACTGAGGCAGGCATACCCATGCTCGAGATAAAATAGAACCATGGCTACCAATCAAATACACTGTAGATCCATGTCAAATAACTATAAAGAGTAGCCATGAATAATACACAACAGAGATACATCTCGAAATCAGAAAGATATACATATAGAGTATCCATCTTCCAGAAGTTGATTCGGCCTAATGGATGTACTTTAGAGCTCGAGCAACAACTTCAAAATCTTCTAAAACTTGGGTAGGAGTGTAATATGAGTGTACAACTGCACTACCCAGAGGTCTTCGACGGCTCATCGGTTATGGACTTGATAATCTTGATGATCGGACTTAAGGCTTCAGTGATTTCGAAAAAGGACTTGATTGGACGTTTAGAATGACCAGGTATGCAGATAAGAGACATATTGTAGAGGGGCCGACTCAAGCTTAGTGACAAACTTCCCTTGGATAATAGCACGACAAGTGATAAGACTCAGGCATCATATATGTTAATCATAAGTCTACGAAGCAAGAGGCAACGCAAACTCTCCACATGTTTGGAAGAGTAACCAAACGGTGGAGGACACAGCTCTATATAGCGAGAAAATCTTCCTAAGGTCGTACTACATCCCATAATCTAATAATCAAACGGACAGATGTGCTTTATCCAAGGGCGACTCATTATGCTACCAATAAAGAAAATACTTTTCCCATCCTCTTTTTGGGGTATATTTGATTTTTTTGTTCTTTTTGATAATTTTTGAAAAAGAATAAAGGAATATTATGTTACAATAGAGGAACGAGTACTGCAAATATACAAGATCGAGGCACAAAGACAAGACTGATGTTCTGGTAAAATGATACTCGGGAAAAATCCTCCGGCAGCCAAAGGTGTTAAGATGCAGAAGAAAACTGTTACGAGGCTGGTGGGTAAGGTATGCGAATGCGGTTGATAGAACACACAATGGTAACGTCCTTTGATGTAAGTTTAACGAGCTGAGAGAAGGTAAGCTCGGTGGTTTTTCATATTTAGAGAGTCTGAAAAAGCATAAAAGGAGACTCCACTGGGGTACCTTTTTCGACAATAGTCTAGTCGATTTGAAAAAGGGATAAACTAGCACAGATTAGACATCAATTCAAAACCATTTTAACGAGTGTGACAAGGACAAGATCACTCGGCTATTTTTTCACTTTTAAGGAGTCTGAAAAAAGATTAACTATGGACTCTGTCAGGAATATTCTTCTGGAC
>JZKD02S0134415.1:203269-214110 GCA_000966675.3 Picea glauca
ATAATTTTATTCATCGCCACATTTCCCAAGAAACTCATTGCTACATCCATGTTGTCAACAATTTCCAAATCATGATTGCCAATGGTGGTTCCATGAAATGTGGAGGGCATTGTGAAAATGCGCATCTCCAAATCAGTGACTACCACCTAAAATCCCATATGTTTGTTATCGACATGGGTGGTTGTGACATTGTGTTGGGTGCAGACTAGCTAAGAACTTTGGGTCCCATTCTCATGGATTTTAAGGAATTAACCATGCAATTCGACCAGGAAGGCCACCAATATAAATTCCAAGGCATCACTGTTGGTTCACCTGAGGTCATTAGTTCCCATTGCATGGAAACGTTTCTCAAAAAAGGTCATTCTGGTGTCATTGCCCAACTCCATGCCATACAAGCAACAAAGACACCCTTGATGCCACATGACCTCCAAGCCCTCCTTTCTAAACATCAAATTGTATTTTCCACTCCCTAAGGACTCCCTCCTTCCCGTAGTGTTCATGATCATTCCATTCCCCTTGTATCTGGAAGCCTTCCTCCCAATATATGTCCATATCACCACCCCTTTTCACAAAAAAATGAAATTGAGAAAATGGTCCAGGAACTCCTTACTTCAGGCATTATCCACCCTAGTATGAGCCCGTACTCTTCTCCTGTAGTCATGGTCCTGAAGAAATAAGGTTCTTGGAGAATGTGTCATGACTTTCGTTCCCTCAATAAATTGACCATTAAAGACAAATTTCCCATTCCTGTCATTGATGACCTCCTGGATGAATTAAGTGGCACCCAATTCTTTACTAAACTTGATATTTTCTCGAGATATCACCAGATATGTATGAAATAGGCAGAAATTACCAAGATGACCTTTCGAACTCATGAGGGCCACTATGATTTTTTGGTCATGCCCTTTGGATTGTGTAATACCCCCTCCACCTTCCAAAGCCTCATGAATCATGGCTTTTGTCCCTTTCTCTATCATTTTGTCTTAGTTTTCTTTGATGATATCCTCATCTATAGAAAAACTTGGATATACCATCCTACTCATGTGGATCAAGTTCTCCATCTACTCTCTCAGCACCAACTTTTCCTGAAACAGTCTAAATGTGGTTTTGGTGCCTCAGAAGTAGAATACTTGGGTCATCTAGTTGGAAAGCATGGCATCGGGGTGGATCCGGAAAAGATTGAAGCTACGAAATACTGGCCGCACCCAAAGACTCTCAAAAGCTTGCATAGATTTCTGGGCTTAATAAGGTATTATCACAAGTTTGTTAAGAACTACGGAAAGATTGCAACACCTCTCACTTCTCTCCTCAAAAATAACTCTTTCACTTGGACTCCAAATGCTACTCAAGCTTTTCAAACCTTGAAGATGGCCATGTGCACCATTCTGGTTCTATCCCTTCCTGATTTCAAAAAGGCCTTTGTGTTGGAATTTGATGCCTTAGGGAAAGGAATCAACATTGTCCTTATGTAAGAGGGTTGACCTTTGGCCTTCACTAGCAAGCAACTGTCTGAAAGGAATCTAGGAAAACCCATTTATGAAAAGGAAATGTTGGCTATTATGCATGTCGTTTATCTGTGGCACCCTTATCTCTTAGGGAAACGCTTCCAAATTAAGACCGACCATCAAAGCCTCAAGCACTTTATGGAACAACGCATTTCCTCCCCGAAGAAAAAAAAATGGGTGACTAAGATCTTTGGATATGATTATGAGATCATTTACAAGAAGGGAAAAGACAATGTAGTGGTGGATGCACTATCCTGAAAACATGAAGAAGAAGGATCCCTTTTTTCTCTTTCCTTCATTGTACTCAATTGGCTCCAAGTTGTGCACCAGGAATGGCTACAAGATCCCAAAAGTTTGCATCTGATCCAGCAATTGCAGACCAATGCTCCGGCTCCCCCAGGGTACTCTTGTCTCCAGGATGAGCTTTGATACAAAGGCCTTTTATATTTAAGTAAACAATCAAAGCTTAAATCCAAGATACTTTCTGAGCTTCATGCTACACCCACAGCGGGGTACTCAAGGTTCACCAAAACCTATGATAGGGTCAAATTTTCTTTTTTCTATGATGGTATGAAATAGGACATCCGTAATTTTGTCGCTGAATGTGAGGTGTGTAAATGCAACAAGGGAGAAACAGTCAAATCTCTGGACACCCTACAACTTCTTACGATTCCACCTTCTATTTGGAAGGATATCTTTATGGAATTTATTACTGGCTTACCCAAATCGGGGAATAAATCAGTCATAATGGTGGTTGTGGATCGCCTTTCCAAGTATGCTCATTTCTGCACTCTTCAACACTCATTTACTACATCCATGGTGGCTCAAATTTTCATGGACCAGGTCTTCAATCTTCATGGCATGCTGCACTCTATTGTTTCTGATCGTGACCCAACTTTCACAAGAAATTTTTGGCAAGAACTGTTTAAGCTACAGGGAACCCAATTGCATCTCAACATAGCTTATCATCTCTAGACTGATGGTCAAACTGAAGTTGTCAACAAGTGTTTGGAAACATATCTGAGGTGTTTTTCCTCTGAAAAACAACATATGTGGGATCAATGGTTACCCCTTTTTGAATGGTGGTACAACACTTCCTACCATACAACTACACGCCTGACTCCTTTTGAAGCGGTATATGGACAGAAGCCACCTTTAGTTCTCTCATACTTACCGGGTACCTCGAAGGTCTAGGCATTTGACCAAACACTTACAGTTCGAGAGGATATTCTTCATACCCTTAAAGAGAACTTGGTCATGGCACATAATCGCATGAAGAAACAAGCAGATCAAGGTCACTTTGAAAGTCAATTTGGAGAAGGGGATCAGGTGTTTCTGCGATTGCAACCATACAATCAAACTTCCCTCAAGGCCGAGCATTGTTAGAAGCTAGCACCCAAATTTTATGGTCCTTATATAGTTCTCAAGCATGTGGGACAACTCGCCTATTAGTTACCTCTGCCCAGTTAGTCGAAACTACATCCTGTTTTTCATGTTTCATGCTTAAAGAAGGTAATTGGAACTAGGTGCCAAATTCAAACCAACCTTCCAGAGTTAGTTGAAGAAGGATCCATTTGGATACAACCAGAAGAAATTTCGGACCAGTGTGAGTGTCACCTGCATCAGAGAAGCATCAAGGAAGTGCTAGTCTAGTGGAAAGATATAACTCCAACAGATGCCACTTGGGAACCAACTACCATTCTGCAGTAGTTTCCACATCTCAAGCCTTGAGGACAAGGCTATTTTTAAGGGGGCGGACATGTTAGGGTCCTAACCCACACATAGGTAGAACAATATATTCGGATGTAATAAAGGTCAATATTAATAAGGCCTTTCAATAAAATAGAATAAGGCAGATGTAAGAAGACCTAATAGAAGCTTCCGCTTCTAGAAGGATCTTCCTCTAGTTTCTTCTCTTGATAGACATATTTAGTATAAATAAGGGTCAAGGGTATGAAAACCCTATCTTAGAGATTGTTGTAACAGATCGTTGCTCGACTGTAGGTTGCCCCCTTGAAGAGGCCCGTGAACATTACTTTTTGAATCAAAGTGTTATTTTTGTCATTGTTCTTATATCATTTTTGTGTTATTGTGGAGATTATGCTGGTTATATTACTATTATTCTACCAGTTCTAGGCATTTTATTTATATTCTTCATACTTTTTATATCTAGTATCTTGCACTAAACTTCATAAAATAGCAACATGGTCGAAGCTCATGCCATACAATGACATGATAAGCTAGGCTCTAGAGAACACCGATGTGTAGACCAGGAGCATCATAAACCACAAAAAGGTCATCGTCGACTCTTTCAGGCTAGAACACATCCAAGTAATGTACAATCTATCCCTTGATACTAAATATATTTATAACGTTGCATTCGCAGTAGATTTTCAACAAAAAGAATGTGCAGAATGTGACCAAACTTACCCAGATATAGTTAAAACATGGTGGGGAATTCCAACAAAATTCAAAGCTAATTCTCATGGTATTTATTCCACTGCATCATTAAATGAATATATGGTCTATGTATCCATGATGATATGTAGAATTTTCAAAAGGAAAATCCCTACTCATTTCTCGGTGGAACGGGTATCAATCATGCATGAGGTAGCCGAGGGTTTCACTTTCGAATGGGCTAAGATTCTATCAGATAACCTAACCAAAGAAATTACTAAGTATCAAAAGACCAAGTCAAAATGCCAACCTTCCCCTTTTTATATGTTTTTGTATGTCATGGATGTTATCTGTTACAATACTCCTTTTCCATTAATGAATTGGAGATGGAACCCAACCTGTGCAGAACCTATCCATTTTTATCATTCTAAACTATGGGAGGAAAAGGTCAAAGATTTCTTTTATGAAATATTTCATAATGTAGTGATTCCAGTTCATCAAACATTATATGGTTATCCACCCCCTCGGATTTCAGAGAAAATTATGGGAAACCTTAAAATAGTTGCAGACTGGTTTATTGAAGAAAATTTCTCTTATATCAGGGTTTTCGGGTGTTCAATTTCCCTCACGCTCTTCCAAAGTTTTTTCCTGACAGATTAGTGTGTATAGAAGTGGCTTACCAGACGGTAATAGGAGGCATTGGCAAATATCTTAAAGAATCTCAGAAGAAATTTTGGCCATCTTTCCCTCTACAGGTCGGGCGGTTTTCATTGTTGAATTTTGGCCATTCCAGGGTAGAGGTTGTAGCTTTAGAGGATGTCAAACTGATAGACATCAACTTCAGAAGGCACGATCCATATAAACTTGTGGGAAATCACTTATCTCAATGCAATATGAAAACATATGATCACGAAGACTCCCCTTATGATGATATATTCAAGGGAATCAGAGCTTATGAGAAGGTACAAGACAGAGTCTAAACATTGCCCCCTGATCAACAAGCCATATTTTTCACTTTCCAAAGACACAGACGAAGCATTTTGCCCAAGATACTATAGGGAGAATTGATAGGTACTCCTTCAGAACATGGATCCATACCTCCAGGTTTTGAAACAATGTCTTCTGGTAAATAGACTACTGAGGAATCCCCAAAGAACCCTAAAATGTCTTCACAAGGATTAGAAACATCGAAGGCAGAACATCTAGAGTCATAGAAAAAGGTTCAATACGAGACACCTCTAAAACAGAATCAAGAGATATCTCCTTTATTTCCATCTACCCCTGTTGATACCTCTAGAACAATAGAAGGAGCACAATTCAAATAGGTAGGTAGTTCTATTATAGTATTAACCCCTTTATAGTCAAGTTTTGGGACTCCTAGTCTCAAAATTATATATGCAATCGATCTTACCCCGATCCCACTTGAAGAGATACCTCCTTCAAAGTTTTCATTTAGAACAAAAAGGAGTTCCATAGTCAGAAAGGAATCGTAGTAGAAATAAGGGGTAGTAATCAAAAGACAAAATATGATATTTTATGGGCAGGGCTTGAAGGATTCAGAACTCACCAAGGAAATGGTTGGGTCATTAGGCGCCTTCGCTACAGCAAATCTTTGGTCAGTTGACAACTTGGTCGAGTAGTTGAAATAGAGAGATCTATTGGTAGGTCAATTACAAAGTCAGATAATGGTTGTAGAAAAGAATGTCAAAAATGAGGTAAGAAAAGAACTCAAATAGGCTAGAACTACTGATAGACAAGAAATCCAACTGCTCAAGTCCAGTCTTGTCCAACAAGATGAGTTGGTTAAACAATTACAAAACAAGGTAAGTTCCACTAAAAAATTGGTTATGGATATGGTAGTGTTCCAAGATCAAGCTTCAGAAGTGCTAAAGAAACTGAAAATAGCACAAAAAGGCCTTTTGGCTAAGGTAGAGATCATCCAAAATCATTTTCAGGAAGTAAATCATTCATTAGATAATATTAGTTTCAAAGAAAGAGAGGCTACTACAGTCCAGACCACCTTTCAAAAAGAGGTCATGTTATCGGCTAGAGAGGAAGTACCTATAACTCCCAGATTGACTGTTGTGGAACAAATCAGAGGTGATATAATATTAAAATCATGGGAGGCCAAAGTAGCCGAGAGTAAAAAAATGGCCAAAGAAATAAAAGAGGATTGTGAAAAGGTTTTTGATTCGCTAAATAAAGAATCACTAGCTATTGGAAAGGATGATTGTTCTGAGATACTAGGACAAATCAACATTGTAAAACATCAACTTGAAATCAATGAAATCTTAAAGGAATCTCATATTAAAATTTCATAGCTAAAGGAGGTTGACATCATTCAAATAGATAGATGGCTGGTAAATCCAAATTTACAATTACAGACAATAACTTTTGAAGATAAATGTAGAAATTTCAATACAAATTATGTATTGTCTGGATTCTCCTTATCTAACAATTATATGCCATTGTTAGATACAAAATCGATTCTACTAAAATTATTGTGTAATTTAAAACACGATCGCTAATTGCAATATCAAAAAGAAAGATCAATCACACATAACATAGATGTTTTACCAAGAAAGAATAAAGATAAAAACCCCACTATCATATATTATGTTTATATCATGGATCATGAAACAATCTCATACAAAACCCTAATCCAAGAGCTCTTAGTAAAATACAATCTTCTCACACTGTCATACAAAAATCAGCAAATACATGTGCCAATTCTCTGCCTCCAGATAGCATGCATCCTCTATGCAATCCCCGCAATGAAAACCCTGCAAATGAATTCGAATTCTGCTTTCCTAGGATATTCATTGATCATGGGCATGTCCACTGTGTGTGTGATTGCATGAATTCACTTCACTCAAATCACAACTGATATCCAAACTATCTCTTTCACCTATTATCTCAACTGGGTCTCCACTGGATCTGACATGCATGTAGTTAACAGTGGTAAATCTTCAGCTGCATGTGAGATCACTGATTGTGATTTAATTAATAATTAATTCACTGAACTCTCACTAGTGTAAGTTTAGTTACAATTAGTACAAATGAGATTAACTCACTTAGCTGAGTTAAACTACTTTACAACTCACATAAATACACTTATAACTCTGTTACAACTTCAAGTCACTTAGTTACAACTAATTCGACTTACATGTCCCACCATTCAACCTTTGAACTCGAATTTCCTATAACTAACTGATTTTCCAATTCAGTTAACTATTTCAGGTGATTATGAGATAATAGATTAATATTTATTGTCCAATTTATTTAAGGGAAAAATAAATTAGACACACATTTCTTGTTGACTTTTCAACACTCTCTCTCAACAAGAAATGGATTATCCTTCACCCTAATCCTGTCTCTATGGTATATAAATTTCTCCTGGTCAGCGCCTTCATCAGAATGTTTGCATCCTTATCTTTCATAGGAATGTACTGAAGCAACATGACCTTTTGGTACACACAATCTCTGAGATGATGATACTAGATATCTATATGCTTAGATCTATCATGAAACACATGATTAATCGAGAGTTTAATGAAACTCTAATTATCACAATGAATCATCGTCGGATCTAAATGAGAACCAAATAAACCAACAAAGATTTTTCTCATCCAGATAGCCTCACATGTAGCTTGACTCACTGCCATGTATTCCACTTCCACTGAACTGAGTGCTATCGATCTCTGTTTTTTGTTGTACCAAGAAATAGATGTAGATATGATACTAAATATCCCCCCTGATGTTCTCATTATTTCCGTTGGGTTTCCCACCCAATCTACATTTGTGAAGCAATGGAACTTCACCTGATCTGTTTGTACCATAAGACATACTCAGATCTTCCCCTCAGGTATCTCAGGACATGCTTACCCACCTTCCAAAAGATCTTGGTAGGCTTAACCATCGCTTGAATCAGTTGGTTAACCACATAGAAAATGTCTGGTCTTGTGTTCACTAAATACATTAGCGAGCCCACTAATTGTCGATAGGCAGTAGCATCCACTACCTCTCCAAAAGTAGAATCCTCTTTCCTCCAGTTTCCTGGAAGAGGAGTATCCATGGGTTTGCATCCCTCCATGTGAAACTTACGTAGTATCTCCCTTACATACTTTCCTTGAGTCACAAAAAGTTCACCATCTCGATGCCATATTTCCAATCCAAGGAAATAATGAATAAGGCCCAAATCCTTCATCTCAAACTCCTTTGCAAGGTCCTCCTTGCATGAGTGTATCAGTTGCTCATCACCAGTCAGTATTAAATCATCAACATAAATAAAAATGATTAAAATACTACCCTCCACCACAATTTGGTATAGGTTTGCATCCGCTTCACTTTTGGTGAAGCCTAGTCCGGTGAAATAGTTGTTTATCCGAGTGTACCAAACATGGGGTGCTTGCTTCAGTCCATACAATGCTCTCTTGAGTCTACACAAATGTGACTCCTTATCAAAGGTCTCAAAACCTTCTAGATTCTCAATTTACACTTCTTCCTCAATGATCCCATTGAGAAACATAGTGTTTACATCCATCTAATGAATGCACCAACCCATTTGCGTTGAGAGTGCAATGATGGATCTTATGGAAGAGTACCTTGTGACAAGTGCAAAGGTCTCATCATAATCTATCCCCTCAATCTGTGAGAAGCCCAAGGACAAAAACCTGGCCTTGTATTTCTCCACACTCCTATCAACATCTTGCTTTACCTTGTAGATCCATCTCGAACCTACCACTGATTTGTCGACCAGTCTTGGGAAAATTTTCCATGCACTATTTTTGACAATGGAGTCATACTCCTCCACCATAGAATCTACCCATGTGGGCTCCTGCACTGCTTCCTGAAAGGAAGATGGCTCAGTCAAAATACATTTGCTCATGAGATCCGTGTATCAATTAAATCGATTAGGAGACTGTGTCTGTTTATGCTGTGAAGTAGGGGATTCTACATTCTGTGTAGCATCTAGTCTCAATCTATCAGCCTTCATGGTGTGCTTTGTGCCATTTCTGATGGATGGCTCTACATGAGTGGCTTCCTCCACTCCATGAACCTCCTCATTTGGCTGATCCACATCTTGAGACTCATCTTTGGGAACCAACAGTTCCTCCTCTACATGTGAGTCTATCTCCCTCTCAAGCGATAGCCACATGGATTTCCCCTCATCGAATTTTATATCCCGTCACATAACAGTCATCTTACTGTTAGGAAAATACACATGATAATTATGGGGTATTTTTATGTAACCCATAAATATCCCAACTTTAGCAGTCAGTTCCAGCTTCTCCCTGGCATCCTTGGTCACATGCACATAAACAAATGAGCCAAAAGTCTTAAAATGAGAAACATGAGGTTTCTTACTAGTGAAAGCTTCTCCAAGTGTACTAATGCCAAGTAATATGTGAGGACAACATTTTTTCCCATAAACCACAGTATTGTGTGCTTCCACTGACAAATGAATTGGTAGGCCTTGATCATGAAACATCACTCATGTTGTACCCACGATTGTTCTGTTCTTCCTCTCTGCAACCCCATTTTGTTGTGGGTTATGAGGGGTTATTATTTCTCTTCGAATTCCTTCTTTGTTGCAGAAGTATTTGAATTCGTTAGAGATGTATTCTCCACCATTATCACTCCTTATATATTTCACTTGCTTCCCTGAATCTTTCTCCACTATTGGCATAGGGGCAGACCCAGGGTTCAATGCTCAAGAGCGCACCAACAAAGCCCTAACTACTGGCCCTTTCAGCAACACCTGCGAAGCAGATGAAGTCTCGCCTGGAGGTAGAGGCAGGGGTGGTTGCAGGAATCAGATGTCTGCAACCTTATCTAGGACACAGATCTGTGATTATCTTTCTTACATCACACTTAGCATTAGTTATTCCTTAACATACATTCATTAATACACTTTCCAGAAAGAACAAAGCACTGCAGTAATTACTCAGATCTAGCACTTAGCAATGATAAACAAGTTATACTTAATAGATTAAGCACTTAGCATCTTATGTATCATATCTAGCATGCATTCATATCTCATAAGCACAAAGCATCAATAGATCTATCTAAACATATCAGAGCACTTATCAAGAGAGAGACAAACACATCAGCACAATACACAAAGTTACCGTGGTTCACACCCACCCTAGGGTTATGTCCACAAATTCTTTTGTAAACCAAGTTACAACACAAAGCCTTCAATATCCTACCCCATTTAGGACAAGAGATCTACACATCTCGCTAGATCCTCTTTCCTCGGATAGATCCAAGCACTAAGTCCTCCCTTGACCCATGCACTAAACACTTACAATACTTACAGTAGGCATAGAGCTCTTATAGTCACACAGACATCTGATCACATAGATATAATTTATTCACTTTACATCACACACACCCCCTTCATATGCATCTCCTACCCTTCTATTTATACAGATAAAAGGCCTAAATAAGGGCCAATATCCCTTTCTCATTACAATATTCCCAAAAATCCCAAAAATCCCTAAAAAGGGGCGGAGATCTCGTGATCTCCTCTTCTCCATGCACTCCTTCTCCAACTAGATGTCGGAGTACCAAAAATGGTCAAATATGACCAAGTATTCCTCAAAACTTGGTCAAGGTCCAACATCCACCACTTCTTTAAACTCACAGAAATTTGAGAATGTTTGATCCTTCTTCTGCATGAAGAAGATCCAGCATTTACAAGAAAATTCATCCACAAAAATAACATAATACTTATGTTTTGTTGTTGAAGCAACTGAGAATGGTCCACACACATCTATGTGAACTCTCTCCAGGATCACCAAAGCATAGTTCTCCTTTTTATGAAAGGTGGACTTTACATACTTCCCCATGGTGCAACCCTTGCACTGATCTAACTGAGCAAGTGTTCCCATTGGAAGTCTAGTAGATATTTGTTGCATGATCTTCAAGGCTCCA
>JZKD02S0134415.1:244132-264674 GCA_000966675.3 Picea glauca
TGGATGAATTACATGGGTCTCTTATAGCATATGAAATGAGAATAGGTACAGAAAGTGACCAACCAAACAATGAAGCAGCCTTTAAAGCCATAAAGAAGACAAAAGACAAGGATAACGACCTTGATGAAGAAATAGAAAATTTTGTAAAAAGGTTTCAGAAGGGAAGTGGAAGATACAAAGGTAAGTCTCCTCTCAAATGCTTTAACTATGGTAGAATAGGACATATTTTTGAAAACTGCTACTATAAAAAGAGAAGTCTTAACAATAAAAAGAGCTTCTACTCCAAGGATGATGACATCTCCTCAGATGAGAGTGATGGAGGAGAAGTCCTATTTATAACCCAAGGAACCCAGAATGATGATCACAAGAATTCTAAAGAAGAAGAAAGCATTTGTGAAGAAGATTCAGATGAAGAAACCAACCTTGATTCCTTTTGGGGATACAAAGACAATGCAGAAAGTGAACAAGAATATGAGAATCTTGAAAAGTTGAAGCATGTTGAAAATGAAAATAACAAGCTTAGAAACACAAAGATAATACTAAAAGGTGAATTGAGTAGTTGTGAAGAAGAGAATTACAAGCTTGAAAAGACCATTAATAGCTTGAAGGAACAATTAGAAGATTATGTGAAATTGAAAGAAGAATTGGATCACATAAAAGGGGAACTACTATTGACAAAAAAAAAGTTGAAGAAGTTCGAAAAAAGAAATGAAAAATTAGATGAGATCCTTACCAATCAAAGATCTCCAAATGACAAGATAGGACTAGGACACAATGATAGTTTGAAGACAACAAAACAAGAGAAGAAAGATGAAAATGATGAAACCAACACTCCAGAACAAGTTGAACAACAAGATAGAAGACTAGAATTCAGAAGGAATGAGACATCAAGAAGATCCTCTCCCATCATGTATGAAAGAAATCATTATGAAGGAAACTACAAAAGAATAAATCGTGAACCCAGATGGACCACACCACAAATAAGATCACTTAATCCTAGGTATCAAAACTTGTTTCTTGGACATTGTTATACTTGTGGAAATTTTGGACACAAGGCAATCAATTGTAGAATCAACGAAAGGAATAACTATGCAAGTTACATGAATGGTGAAATTAGTAGATATGGAAATGTTCGTAGACCTATGAATATAAATTATAATCCATTTGACCCGTTAATGGATCAAAATTTTGTATGTTACAAGTGCAATAATATTGGTCATAAAGCTCGATATTGCAGAGAGATGAAAGAATATAATCATATGCCAAATGTTTGTATACCAACTACAACATGGAAAAGGAAAGAAATTCCACACAATGAAAACCATCAAATAATATTGGTCGCTAAAGAATGAAAAGAAGAAGATGAATGGTTCATAGACAGTGGGTGCTCATCCCATATGACCGGAGATCAAAGCAAATTTGTTAGCTTGAAGAAAAAGGGTGGAAATGTTAAATTTGAAGATGACTGTTGCAAACCTCCCCAACCCTCGAGCCGAGATCCGCATAGGATCATTCTAAATTCCCCTTGAACCAAAGCGACTCTCTCAGATCCCTATTGGAACCTCACAAATCCGATCCACAGGTCCTACAGAAACCAAACCTATGCGAACATGCACAAGGTGTGCACTTCACCTCCTCTAAGGGAGCACAGTGCGCTGAACAAGGCCTTAAAACAAGAACCTTTCACAACTCGCAATCTCGTGAGTTCATGAGTCGAAGCTCTCGACTCCTCTTTCTCCAAACCTCTAGTACCCGAGATTGCGATATGGGTATGGCTCCTCCTGTTGGTGCCCTCTACATATAACCGTAGGCTAGGGTTAATTGCTAGCACCTCTTGCTACTCACAACTTCATGAGTTGGTGTGTCGAGCTCTCATGCTCTTTTCTTGTGAATCTTTGAAGTGCGATAAGTCAACAGGATGTTGACTCCTTCCCAGGTGACAAGTGCCCACCTATCAACCATTCAGTCCCCACCTGATGGACATTCCACATGTTCGCTCGAGACCTAGCCCTTGAAACTTCATGACTTCTCGAAAGTGATTCCTCCAACCTTCGAACTCTCGATAAATGATATAGCTAAGGTTCTGATCCAGCGGTCTTCTCATGACCTGGATCCAACTGCTATCTATGCTCCTCACTACTCAAAGTTTTGTGAAATCAAGAGTTTGGTCTGCCTTCTCCAAACTCCCGAACCCTGAATCCACGAGATAATCCAACGGCGTGGATTGAAACGAGATCAATGGATTACATTGACCTTCGAATCTTAGGTGATGGGTTTCACCAGCCTCTAACCACCCTGCAACTCTACAAGATCCAATGGATATTGGCTATTCAACACTTCCTTCATGAAGTGTCTCCACCATAAATTTCAGTTGCTCTTTGTCTATGCACCCTCCCAGAGATTGAACTCTGTGCAAATTTCTCTGGATCCGATGGTTGGAGGCTATCCATGCAAGATTTGATGGACCGGATCTCTTTCTCTTCCACTGGGCTTTCTTGCCTACACCTAGACGTAAACTTCAATTATCCAGATCTTTCTTATGGCACCGATCCTACGGTAGTTGTAGCTTCCTCCTGAGCTTTCTCTTCTTCCTTCTCCTTGGAAGATTTTCCAATTTTCAAAGGTCTCGGCCTTTGCTTCCTCTTGTAAGCCTGCAACCTTGGTCTTGCCTGCATTCTTGGGATGCTCATCCTCCTGAGCTTGGGACTATGAAACCTTGAAAGGTTTCCCTGACCTTTTCTCTCCTTGCACCTATCGCTCTGTGCACAAAGGCACTGTTCCTAACGCCGAACCTCGAAGAGGTTCTCGGCCTCTGCACTCCTTGCAGAGTCTCTACGCTCAAAGGTGCTATCTATCCTGAGCTTTTATGTGCTCTTCTCCTACACTTGACAAGCCTTTAGATGGTTGTCTCTCAACACTTTACTCAGGTGTTGGTCTGGTGCACTCCTTGTACAGGTCTATTTCCTCTTGAGCTTCAATTTCTCCAACCTCAATCGTCTCTGCCCCTTTCTCTCCTTGAAGAGATGGAAATACCCTTTGGAAACTTCCTACTCAAGAACTCCTTGCTGAGATTGCAGGGTGTTTAGTAACCCTGTGAAGGTCTTCCCTTGACACTTCTCTTCTCTCTGAACTCAGACAAGATTTCCTTCTGGGCCCTCCTACACCAACTCAATGCCCACCTGGCAAAGTTTTTAGAATCCTTAGTGATTTTGTCTTCTCAACGAACTCAAAATAGAGTTCTTCTCCTAATGAATCATGTGAATTCTCTCAATTCCCTCTTGGTAGAGCCTTATATAATTCTTAGGAATTCTATCTTCTCTATGCCTTCTATGCACCTACTCAAATGCCCTCTTGGCAGAGCTTCTACAGAATCCCTCAGTGATTCTGGTATGTCCTATGCTCTCTTCTGCATAGTCTCACCTCCAAGGTATTCAAAAACCTTGTGGATTCTCCCTAAGTCAGTGACTTCCTTTGGTGCACCCTCCCAGCACGTCTTTGTTTGAATCCGTAGAATTCAGAAGTGCACTCCTTGCACTGGCTTACAGAACCCGCAGTAATTCTGTGATGCAACCTATTGCATGAAGCCTCCAAGAACCCAAACCTGAAATAAAAGAACTATAAACAGATAGGAAAATCTGCTTATCCCTGCAAATGCATACCTAACATACATATACAACATATCATCAAAGCATAAAGACATTCATTCATGAATTCATAAACATGTGGACAACAACATACATGAAAAACTGCTTTGTTTGTATCAGAAAAGAATGCCTCTTTACAATGTGTTTGAGCTCGGTCTGCCACAGAGTCTCGGCTCTCCTTTCCTCTCTATTCAACTCTATACTTTTCTCTCTCTTCTCTTCTCTCTTAACTGACTATCCTGAAAACAATAGAAGATGATTTTACAAAGAGGGGCTCCTCGAGATCTTCCCTCCAAGCTACCTACTATATTCAATTACATTGAATTATATTGAATGGGTTGTCTAGTCCAAATTGGATCTAGATCCCAGCCTTACAACCTATTTAAGGTGATCTTTAACTAATTCCTGCTCAAAGGAATGGATTTGGCTCTTTGGCCTTACAATAATATATTACATTAATTCAAATTCAAAATATGAAAGTGAGAGGGCTGCTTCTCTCTCCCATTGAATGTGTGCTTTAATGTGTTGACTAGATGGCACGTTTCTGGCTTGGAGCGATGCTCCTGCATCATACTCCTATGCTATGAAAAAGTCATGAGCTCCTTCTCATGGATCCCAAACAGTTCTTTGGAGATTTCCATATGCTCTATTTCTTTGCTACTACTACTTCTTCTTCTCTGTTGCTCTTGCAAGTTCTCCTCTACTCAGCTTCTCCTCACTGGCAGTTTCTACTACTAACCTTGACATCAGCCTTCTGATCTCTTAGATATTTTCGTCCAGATGATCCAATGGATGGCTCTTCTTTTGAAGCCTACTCTACTACATTTATGTCTTCTCAATGGAAAAATATACATGATCCCCCATGTTGCTTTCCTATATAGCTTCAACCTGCCACCCAGCTACAAAGTTCAGCTCTATAGTCTCCCCACTAAACTGTTGTCCAGCTTCCTTCTGTGGTAGTGTTGCTACTGCCATTTCTCTTGCAGGCATGTCTCCTGCTTCCTCAAACTTCTCCTTGGGCTAGTATTCTTCTTCATCTGCTACTGCATGCCTTGGCATTGCAGTCTTCATCACCTTTTCAGTTCCTTGGTTGAAATTTTTGAGCAATTCCTTGGAATTCTCATATTCTGCTATCAACGCCCTGACTGTCTGTTCATGGCAGTCATTTGCTGGATCTATATTGTTTAGCCAATCCTCTAGCATCTCTAACTCCATCTCCCATGGAGTGATCAACGTATCTCCATGCTCTTCTCCTACTGTCAGCTTCAGTGCTGTAGTTGTCTCCTTTTCATATTCCTGGCTGAAAATGTTGAGCCATTCCTTAGAATTCTCATTTCCTTTTTCTTCCGCAAACATCAGTGTCTACTCCATCTCTTTGAAAGTCACAGTTGGTTTTCCTTCTACTAGTGTTCCCTCTATAATGCATATCATGGCCTCATCCAGGCTATGTGGCAGGAATATATGAATTTCCCCAATCATTAGAAGATTCCTCTAATCCCCCTTCTCTATCAATTTTCCTTGTTGATATGAACTCAACTCTAATCTCATCTACTCTCCCTTGACCTCCTGATAGTATGGGAGTTTTTTTCTACCCACCTGGCAGTCTATGAGATCCAATGATCCCATCTCATTTCCCAGCTGGCAATCTGAAATTTCCTCACTGCTCACTTGGCAGTCGTTGAGATCTTCTAGTGATCTCTTCCTCTCATCATCACTAATATTTCTCCCAGCGTCTAGCTCACATACATGAACCATCTCCTGTTCATCATCCATGAGGCTTTCAGCATGCCTCATCCATCTCTTTAATAGCCTCTACTGTCTTTTGGCCATCAATTCCCTAACTGGCCATTTTACCTTCGTCTTCATGGGCCATTCATACACCTAATGTGATATTGCATCCTACTGCATCTGTAGTTAAAGTTCCTCCATCCTCACTCTGATCTCGGTGAGTTCTTTATCCATCTCAGCTTTGCTTGGTTGCTAATGGATCTTCTTTCCATTGCATCTATGGCCTTCAGTAGCCATTTTCCTACCTTCTGTCTACCCTCCTAGCAAACCCGTTGTTGTCACTCTGCAACCGTGAGTGCTTCCAGTGTCCCCTACAATCCTCCCAACTATCTTCTTGACTGTTGCGTACCTGTGAGCAATCACCACAGAGTCTCAATACTCTGTCTTCCTCTGATACCAAACTGATGTGTATCAGAGTACTCTTTCTCCTCTCTCTTTCTCTGCCTACAATATACAAATAGAATCAAGCTATAATACCACTTGTTGTAGACCTCCTCGACCCTCGAGCTGAGATCCACATAGGATCATTCTAAATTATCCTTGAGCCGAAGTGACTCTCTCGGATCCCTATTGGAACCTCACAAATCTGATCCACAGGTCCTACAAAAACCACACCTGTGCAAACATGCACAAGGCATGTGCTTCACCTCCTCCAAGTGACCACAGTGCTCTGAATAAAGCCTTAACACAAGTGCCTTTCACAAATCATGATCTCACGAGTTCGTGAGTCAAAGCTCTTGAATCGTCTTTCTCTAAACCTCCGATACCCAAGATTGCGATACAGGTATGGCTCCTCCTGTTAGTGCCCTCTACATATAACCATAGGCTAGGGTTACCTGCTAGCACCTCTCACTACTCGAAACTTCATGAGTTGGAGTGTCAATCTCTCATGCTCTTTTCTTGCAAATATCCAAAGTGCGATAAGTCAACAGGATGGTGACTCCTTCCCAGGCAACGAGTGTCCACCTGTCAACCACATGGTCCCCACCTGATGGATGCGACACATGTTCTCCTAATACCTAGCCCTTGGTACTTCATGACTTCTACAGTTGAAACTAATTCCACCAACCTCCGAACCCCCGATAGACGATATACCGAAGGTTCTGATCCAACGGTCTTACCGTGACCTGGATCCAATGGTTGTCTCTGCTCCTTGCTACTCGGAGCTTTGTGAAATCAAGAGTTTGGTCTGCCTTCTCCAAAGTCTTGAATCTTGAATCCACGAGATAATCCAACGGCATGGATTGAAACGATATCAATGGCTCACACTGACCTTCGAATCTTTGGTGATGGGTTTCATCGGCCTCTAACCACCCTGCAACTCTGCAAGATCCAACGGCTATCGGCTATTCAACACTTCATGAAGTGTCTCCACCATCCATTTCAGTTTTTATTTGTCTATGCACCCTCCCAGAGATTAAACTCTATGCGAATTTATCTGGATATGACGGTTGGCAGCTATCCACGCAAGATTTGACAGCCTAGATCTCTTTCTTTTCTACTGCACTTTCCTGCCTGCACCTGGACGTAAACTTCAATGATCTAGATCTTTCTTCCAGCACCAATCCTATGGTAGTTGTAGCTTCCTCCTGAGCTTTCGCTTCTTCCTTCTCCTTGGAATATTTTCCAAGTTTCAACGGTCTCGGCCTTTGCTTCCTCTTGCGAGCCTACAACCTTGGTCCCACCTGCGTTCTTGGGATGCTCCTCCTAATGATCTTGGGAATGTGAAACCTTGAAAGGTTTCCCCAAATTCTTCACTCATTCCAGCTATTTCTTTATGTGCAAAGGCACTGTTCCTAAGTTGAACCTCGAAGAGGTTCTCGACCTCTTCACTCCTTGCAAATTCTTTGCGCGCAAAGGTGCTATCTGTCCTGAGCTTTTTAGTGCTCTGCTCCTGCGCTTGACAAGCCTTCAAATGGTTGTCTCTCAACACTTTACTCAGGTGTTGGTCTGGTGCACTCCTTGTACAGGTCTTTGTCCTCTTGAKATTCAATTGCTTAGACCTCAATGGTCTCTGCCCCTTTCTCTCCTTGAAGGGATGGAAATTCCCTCTGGCAACTTCCTTCTCAAGCACTCCTTCCTGAGCCTRCAGGTTYTTCAGTAACCCTGTTAAGGTCTTCCCTTGMCMCTTCTCTTCYCTCTKAMCTCATACAAGGGTTCCTTTTGTGCCCTCCTACACCAACTCAATGMCCACCTAGCAGAGTTTCCAGAATCCTTAGTGATTTTTCCTTCTCAAGGAACTCGARATAGAGTTCTTCTCCTAATGCATCCTATGCATTCGCTCAATGCCCTATTGGTAGACCCTTATATAATTCTCAGGAATTCTGTCTTCTCTGTGCCTTCTATGCACCTGCTAAAATKCCCTCCTGGCAGAGCATCTACAGAATCCCTTAGTGATTTTGGTCTGTCTTGTGCTCTCTTCTGCACAGTCTCACCTCCAAGGTATTCAACAACCTTGAGAATTCTCCTTGAGTCAATGACTTCCTCTGGTGTGCCCTCCTGGCATGTCTTTGTCTGAATCTGTAGAATTCAGAAGTTCACTCCTTGCATTGGCTTAGAGAACCCACAGTAATTCTGTCATGCAACCTCTTGCATGAAGCCTCAAAGAACCCAAACCTGAAATCAAAGAACTCTGAAAAAATAGGAAAATATGCATATCCCTGCAAATGCATACCTAACATACATCTACAACATATCATCAATGCATAAACACATTCATTCATGAATTCATAAACATGTGGACAACAACATGCAGGAAAAACTTCTCTGTTTGTATTAGACAAGAATGCCTCTTTACAATGTGTTTGATCTTGAATTACCACAGAGTCTTGGCTCTCCTTTCCTCTCTATTCAACTCTATCATTTTCTCTCTCTTATCTGCTCTCTTAACTGACTATCTTGAAAACAATAGAAGATTATTTTACAAAGAGGGGCTCCTCAAGCTCTTCCCTCCAAGATACCTACTCTATTCAATTACATTGAATTATATTGAATGGCCTATCTAGTCCGAACCGAATCGGATCTAGATCCCAACCTTACAACCTATTTAAGGCGATATTTAACTAATGCCTACTCAAAGGCACGGATTTGGCTCTTCATCCTTACAATCATTAATTACATTAATTCAAATTCAAAATATGAAAGTGAGAGGGTTGCGCCTCTCTCCCATTGAATGCGTTCTTTAATGTGCTGGCTGGCTGGCGTGTTTCTAGCTTGGAGTGATGCTTTTGCATCAATGACTCATCTACTAAAATACTTGGAAAAGGAATTGTAAAGCTTGGAAGTGAAAATTTAAAAGCAGGAAAAGTCCTATTGGTTGAATATCTGAAGCATAATATCCTCAGTGTTAGTAAAATGTGTGATCAAAGATACACTCTTACGTTTGACTCCCGAAAATGTAAAATTAGAGAAAATAACTCAGGAAGATTGGTTGCAACTGCAACAAGAAGATAGGACAACATATACATCCTAGACATGAAGAAGAGAGAGAAGATACAAGCCACAGAAAAACACTCCAAGGAAGAAAATATCCCAAAGACCAAAAATAAGGATGAAGTATTATTGAGTTCCACATGTTGAGGGGGAGCATCCCCAAAGAAGAGAGTTACCTTTTTCCATTAAACTAGGGGGGAGAATCCCTAACCTTTTCCATTGATGTCAAAGGGGGAGATAAATTGGGATCATGATGATAGGGGGAGCATGAGTGTTTCCATCAATGACAAAGGGGGAGATTGTTGGAAGATTGGTTGTTGTCATTGATGTCAACCCTAGTCATGGGTTTTGGACCGCAAGATTGATGAAGGTTTTTGGACATGAAGGAAAATGCACATGTAGATACAAGACCCATGGATGGATAATATACATCATGTTGTTTCTAGTGGTATGTGGCACGTCACGTGGATCCTCATGGTTGAGGACAAATGATTTTTTGAAGATGACAAATTGAATTGAAGAAGGAAGTACATGTAGGCCCTGAAGATAATTAAAGAAGAGAATTACAAAATAAGAAATTTCCAAGTCAACCCTAATGTTAAAATGAAGTGACATAAATGGTATAAATAAATATCATTATACAAACATTTGATATACAAGTCAAACTTCAGAGGAAATCAGAAGTAAAGAAGGTCAGATTTCAAGGGAGGATGAAGTGTTTTGGTGATGTGTTCTAAGTATCAACAATATTTGTCTATAAATAAGAGCATGAAAAATTCATATTTGATGGGGTGCACGATATCCACCAATACAAGATATGATTATCACATTGGGAATATTTTCCTTTGCAGAAAGGATTTCAAAAAAATTCACTCAATTGGTAATCTTCGTCTATCAAGAATCCAGACAAGGTTGGAAAAAGATCATTCATTTTATTCAAAGGTACATAATGGACGAGAGAGGGCCATTGACAAACACTACAGTGTCATGGATGCATGATTGATTTTCCAAAAATGGATAGTGTATGCTAGATAGAGACACAATACATATTCCAAATAATTTCTCAAGGAGGGAAATATACAATTTGTACAAAGGATATGTTGAAGGTGTTGAAGGAAATGGTAATTTTAATACTTATGCATATTTTACAAGAATATGGAAGAAAACAATTTAACAATGTCTATATTCCTAACAAGTCAAGGATGGGGATTTGTAGTAAATGTGCTACTCTTAAATCAAGAAGAGATAAATATGAAGGGGAAGAAAGAGGTATGTATTTACGATTTCTTTTTTAAATTGAATAGTTATCAACTATGAAAACATACAATCAATATTTTCATTTTATGTCATGTGTAGATTCCATAGTCAAAGCAGTTCAAGAACATCACAATCAACAATCAAGTGAAAGGAAAAAGTTGTAAAAACATTAGAATAAGTGTTATGATGCTCCAAACAAATATTTAGGTATGATAATTGATGTCATGGACCAGAAGAAAACACTTCTACCACATTTTGTTTGTCCACCCAAAAATTTATGGGAAGAGAATTTATGTCAGTTTCACTTGGTTGGTTGTATGGTTTTCATTGAAAAATGTGTCCAAGGGTTTACTTCACAACTCCAAATATTCATAATGATGAAAATATGACCATCACCATAATTCATCATGTATTCACTCATTGATCTGGAACTCTTCCTCAAGTTCTCTCTCTATAGTTCAACAACACTAGTTGTGAAAATAAAAATCAAATTGTGTTTGGATATCTAAGCATGCTTGTTGAAATGGAAATATTTCAAAAGGTGAAATTTTGTTTCCTTCTTGTTGGACACACTGATGCTCATATTGATCAAATGTTCAATCATTTTTAAATAACATTGAAGAGGGAAAATGTTGGAATCCTACCATCATTGATTGAATGTATTAAGAAAACATACATTCTAGAGCCTGTTTTTCATATATTAGAAGAAATTGTTGACATGCGAAGATTAATTCATGGATCACATCGTGAATAAAAATGTATTGAGAAGCTTAAGGACATTAGCTTCCAACATCAATTTTATTTCAAAAAAAATGATGGGAAAAAAAATATATGGGGAAAATAGTATTCAACTACTACATAATGGGGGCCTTCATCAGGTTTAGCATTTTTGAATTTCATTCTAGATTGTCCAATATTTGCATCAAAGTTATTATTTTTATAATCGGTTATTGAAATCCATAATGCACGGAGGAGTAATAGAGATGTAGTTTATTCTGAATGCCTCGAAAAAATATTAAGGATACATATGAGTACTTTGATGTTGTTGATTTTGTTTGGAGGGAGTATTTTTTCAATAGTAAAAGTGACATAATCTCAAACTCAACAAATGAAGATAAAATGTTGAAAACTCCATTTCATTGGCCACAAAATATGCCAAATGAATCTGAAGAAACAAACATTGTTGAAGTTCAACAAGAATCTCAAGGTGCTTTTGAGTTTAGACAAGCAACAGAAAGAGAAATGTATATCGGTTCGTGAAGGTCACATGCACGACGTGAAGCCATGGAAGACCTTTACATGGGTTCAATACAAGATATTAAGGAGGGAAACATGCTTTCATTTTTAGCGACTGAATATCCACATGGTTATCCATTCTAGATTGGAAAGGTTATAAAGATTGAGAAAGAAAATAATGATGTTGTTGCAATTGAAGTGCATTGGTATGTAACAAGTACACACCCATTCAATGTTGTGTAAAAGACATAGATGGTGTTTGAGAAACATGTCAATAGAAAGAGAAAAATAAAGGGTCAATATACAACTCATCGTCGCACTAACCTCTTAAAATAAGATGATGTTGACATACCTGTTTATGACTTCAATTTGACAAAGAGAGTAACTCTTCACTCCAAGACAACAAATATTATCAAGATGTTTTTTCCACAAGAAATAAATGCAATATGGGAGTCTGATAAACCTAGTCGTATATTTAAAAGGCATTTGACATTTGAAATGTTGGGCATGCATGTAGACTTAGATGGTGCATTCATCGAAAATAGAGAAGAGTATGGATAATCTACATATTCATCCAATCATTCATCTAAAGACAATGTAGACTCTGATGGTATTTCAGAAACCATGAGTCAATATGAATAAGTGTATGACACATTTTATGCATTTTTTATTCATATGATGTTTGTATGGTAACTAGAAATGAGCATTGAATTTACATATGATCTTACATGACGTTATGAATCTTTTGTTATATTTTATGAATGATATGTTTTTTATTATGGATAATATAATATAATTTCTTAGCTCATATGTTTTGAATATGGACAATATAACAATACTTTTAAGAAATAATTTATGTTTCATTCAATGTAACTTGTATTTACTTTTTTTATTAAAAGTAAAAAAAATATTAAAAAGTGACGTTGAATTTTTAAAGTATATTGTGATATTTTCATGGAATTATGTATTACCTTGTACTTTGAGTGATAATAATATTTAAAAAGGAAACATTTAAGGTTTGATTTTATGATTTTGTTTACAGTAATGATGATTTCTTTTACCACTTTATAAAAATGTGTCATTTTCATACCCCAATTTTAAAATGGGTGATACCAGTAGCAATACTTTTCAATTTTATGGTTGATTTTGAGGTTTTGGTTTTAATGGTACCAAGTGCTAAAATTTCAAATTATCTAAAATTTTAACGTTATGAAAAGATTTTTTTTTTCAAAAATATATTTTATTTAGGTGCTAATTTGAAGGTTTTTTTGAGCTACTGTCTGAGTTTTGAAGGACATATTTCAGAAATGTTGTAATTTTGACCCCTTTTAAAAAAATGGTGCTACCGGTAGCACCGTTTTTTGACTTGGGGGTTGATTTTGATGTTTTTATGAAAAATTATGGGTTTTTTGTGCCATAGTTCTCATTTTAAGATCACACTTATCATTAGTCGGTAACTTTGTTTAAAATTGACATCTTCATCAAACCTAATGTCATGGAATAAATCACCCTCAACGTTGCATGCTCTCTCGAAAAAATCATAACATATAAGGACCTTTTCTAGGAATTATGGGATATTTTCACCTAATCTTACACCGAGATGCCTGTATTAGACCTAACCATTGTAGAACACCCCCATCGACACATGCCTATATATTTCCCCCATCCTACAAAAGAAATGACCACTTCACCCTTCCAAATCCCTGGCCATAAAATCCAAAATTGATAAATTGTGTTTCGTTGGATTCATCTACCCAATAGCCTACACATCAAGGGTTTCAAACCCAATTCCTGTCAACAAAAAATATGGTACTATTAGGGTGTGCAACGATATTCATGACCTGAAGCAAGCTTATCCCAAAGACAACTTTCCTATGCCATTCATCGAAAAAGTGATCAATTTGTGTGTCAGTCACGAATTCCTTTCACTTATGGACGGATTTTATCGCTATAACCAAATTCATATATGACGTGTAGATCAATACAAAACGTCATTCACAACCCCCTAAGGAACATTTGCATATATATTCATGCCCTTCGAACTCAAAAATGTTGGTGCCACCTTCCAACATGTCATGACATGTGCCTTTTATGATCTGCCTAACATTATTCTTTCCTATTTAGATGACCTCATTGCTTGTTCCAAAAAATTCTCACAACACATCGAGTACTTACGGATCATCTTTGAATATTTTTGAAGATACAATATTCAACTAACCCCCCTTAAATGTGTCTTTTGTGTCACTACAAGCCACCTATTGGGCTTCATCATCTCCCAAAAAGTTATACTCTTCGAACAACTCAAGATCTAGGCCATTAACGAGATTCCTCCCCCCAATAACTTATGTCAATTGCAAAGCCTCCAGGGAAAAGACAATTTCCTATGAATATTTGTTCCTGACTATGCCATTTTTGCCCATGAATTCTTATTCTTGCTTCGATGCGATGTTTCATTCTAGTGGGACCAACATTCCCAAGTTGCGTTTGAATCTCTAAAAAAAGGACTGAGAAAAGAACCCTTAATTAGTCCCATAGATTATGATAAGGATTATATCCTATACTTCTATTCCTTTTAAGCTTCATTTGTTGGAGTGCTTGTTCAAGTACGCGATGACCAGCATGAACATGTCATTTACTACATTAGAAAAAATATCTCAGGGACCCTTCTCAAATACAATCATGAGGAAAATATTTCCCTCATTGTCATCCTCGCAGTTCAAAAGTTGTGTCACTACATCCTACTTCACACTACCAGAATAGTCATTGATTCCAACCCTATGCACTATATTCTCAGCCACCACCAAATAAATGGAAACTTCATTCACTAGATCTTCATCCTCCAAGAATACAATCTAGATTTCACCACTCCCAAAATAAAAAAATCTCTCGTCTTAGCAGAACTCATGGTCGACTTATCCTCCAACTCATTTGACCCTCCTGTGAATGAAAAATCCCTGACTGAACATGTATTCCTCATTTCATCCGATCACCCATGGTATGGAGATATCTAGGTATATCTTTGAACAAAAAAAATTCATCCCTCACCTCTCTCGAGATGACTGTCATCGCATTTTTCACCAAGATTTACGCTATCTCCTCATAGGAGATGTGCTATACTAAAGGGGCATCAACACCATTCTCCAACAATGTATCACCATTGAAGAAGCATATAAAGTGCTCAATGATTGTCATAGTGGAGCATGTGGAGGTTACCTTTTTGGCATGTCCACTCCATAGAAAATAGTTTCCACTAGGCACTTTTGGCCCACCCTATTCCATGAATAAATCCATGCAGTCAAATACTATGAAAAGTGTCACTTATATGTGCACAAATCCCGAGCACCGCCTTCCCTTCGTCATCCAATCATCACTTTTGACCCCTTTTGTAAGTGGGGAATTGATTTCATGACTTGCAAGCCCCCATCCAACAATGGGAACAAGTATATTTTGGTCTCAGTCAACTACTTTACCAAATGAAAAGAATCCATGCCCACTTTAACAATACAACAAACATGAATGCTCATTTCTTCTTCAAGCATGTCATTTCCCACTTTAGATTTCCCCTCCAACTAGTCTTAGACCACGTAAAACATTTTGAGAATGAAGCTTTCACTAAAATCTCCCACAAACTGGGATTTTCTCACAAATTTTCTTCCCCCTACTACCCACAGTCCAATGGGCAAGTTGAAGTTGTCAATAAATTCCTCAAAACAATTTTGTAGTGAACGATAGCTAAACATAAGACCAACTGGCATCACATGCTTTTCTCGGCCTTATGGGCATATCACACAATAGTCAAAACTTCCACTAGTTTCACGCCTTTCCATATTATCCATAGGGTGGAAGTCATCCTCCCCATAGAATATGAAATCCCTACTATGCGCATCATAATCGAGCTCCTTCTAGATACAACTCCCATTGAGAAATGATTCCTCATTCTCGAATATCTCAACGAGGATTGATGATCCTCTCTACAAAAAAATGAAGCAACCAAGAAATGTTCCAAGGCCATCTTCGATTGTCACATTAACCTTCGGTCCTTCACTGAAGGAGACCTTTTATTGGCCTCTGATATCACACATGACACTCTAGGCCATGGAAAATTTGAATCTCTTTGGCGAGGTCACTATATCATTCATCATTTCCTCACCAAAGGCACCTACATTATAGCTCATCTTGAAGGAGCCACACTCAAGGACCATGTCAAAGGGTTATACTTGAATCATTTATACCCTTAAGCGTAGCCACTCTACCTTAGGTTTTCTTGAATTTTCCTAGTGTTTTTAGTATTTTTTAACCACCTCGCCCTACGAAGTCATGGGCCTAATCCTCTAACCTTGTTTTGAAATATGAATCCTCCACTCGCTTACCACGTCATTTATGTTGATGGTGCCAGTCGTTGGACTTGGAATCTCTCTTTGATAGCTTGGTTCATTCACACCATGTATCATGTAATAGTTCACTCTAATGATATATGCATCGATCCCTCCACTAAGAACCAAGATGAATACATTGTTGTCATTGGCCTCCTCTCAGAGGCCAATCACCTCTATATATTTTACTTAATCATCCTCTTAGATTCCCATCTCATCATCCTACAATTGAACAATGTGTATCACGTCCGTGATCCATGCTTATACAACAAGTACCTATAAGTCAGACTTCTATTGCACAATTTTGAGTCAATCACATTTACTCATATCCCTAGAATCCTAAACCAATTTTCATATCATATGGCTAATAAAGTCCTAGATTGGTATTTATCACATTAACATACATTTCAACATCATTTATCATCCATAAAACAAGGAAACAATCATAAACATCAAATTTAATCACCAAAAACATTAGAAGCATACTCATGAAATGGTCTACTCATACATATAGATCAACATTCCCAAACATGTTTATGATACAAAAATACAAAGTGCCTTAGCTCCATGGCTAGGATTTCTATACCAAAACCCATAAATAAATACAAAATGGGAGTTTATCAACTCCTATACATCATATAAAAATGGGGTCATGCCCCTACAAATAAAAAGGCTACCTATGGTGACTCTCACTGAGGTCCCTCTCCACCCATAGGGGGGTCTCTCCCCTATGGCGGGTCTCTAGATGGAATATAACCTATCATGGAATCCCTTTCTATCAACACCCTCCAAACCAAATACTACCAATATGGATCCCTTCCAACACATTTCTCCAGTATCTTCTCCTCTCTAACTCATGGCCAAATATCCCTCGACATTCCATCAAGTATGATCTCCAATGGCTTCCGTGAATCCTAAAACTCACGAACCACTGTGTACACATTCTCCACCACCTGACCATAACTCAAACCTGCCCTCACAACATGTGAGGGCCCTGACCTAGGATCACAGTATCAACAATGATTCATCGCCCTCCCCTTTGTTGCACACTCATCCTCTGTCGCATGTGCATTATTAGCCTACCATCCTCTAGGTCCAACATCTACATTAACAAACCACAAATTTGTATTAGAAATTTGGACATATACACACACAAATCAAAGCGTACTAAAACATACAAAAATATAACAAAGTCACCTCACTCATCCCATATCTCACCCAATGGTAGCCGCATGTTAGGGTGGTGTCGGAAGTAAGTGTCATGATAAGGGAAGTCCGAAAACATTGGTGGGGTATGCCACCAGGCCCCCTCAAACAAGGGAGTAAAATAATATCCCACCTTGCCACCACCTTGGCAAGGAAACAACTTCCCCCATCTCATTAATCTAAGGTCTCGTTCAGTGGGAGGGTCCAAAATTTCTTGTGAGCGTAACAAGACAATCCTATCAAACATAAATGCACACAATATGGACCCAAAGGAAAAATCAATGCCTATCACAGTGGCACACCTATCCAACTATGAAAACATGCATACCCACATCACATGCACCTAGACATACATGCGTTCCCCCATGAATCACTCTATAATAGCCAGCATTTCCCCCGAGATGGGTTGAGTCCCGAGAGACCCAAAAATCCACACGAACATTAGGGAAATTACCTGTGTCTCCAATGAGTCAATCATTACTATACTTTTCAAGTCCCCACTCATCATTTCCACCCCTGAGCAATTACTCTTGGCCATCGTTCCAATCGTCACCCCTAGCAGAATACTAGGTTGTGTTGGCATCTTGGTCCCTCGAAAAAGGAGGCCATTTAGGAAGTAAATGTCAATATCAATTGTAATGTAGAGGTCAATCCCCCACACCTCAAAAAAATGTCTCTCAAGCCACCACATACAAATAATAAAATCCAACAATGCATCATATGACTACAGTAATGAGCAGTCAAAGAACCGCAACAAACCCACTCGAACCAAATGTTGTTCAATCCAAGCATCGTCACCCACCATCCTTTGTAGTGTCTCTCAGTGCCTCTATCACCATTGGAAATACATATTGCACCCATTCTCTATCACCTTCACCCATTCCAACACAAAGCTTCAATTTTCTCATCAAGAAGACTCATCCCTTTTAAAACACAACATTTTCCCCTATGCGATTGTTCCCTTAACAGTTGCGCACTTTCACGCGCATGTCCTGCTTATAGTTGCACACATTCGTGTGATTGTTCAACTAAAATCCATGTAGTCGTTGCACGAATATACATTTAACATATGTGCACGTGTTCATGAATTAACCTTTCACAGTCGCACATATGTGTGCTACTTCCAGAAATTAAGTTGCGCACATCTCCCACCCCTACTACACAAGTGAAACCATGATTTTTTCACACATGTGTGCACTCAATATTGACACAACCACATGATCCTACACAAATATATCCATAAAAATAAAACTCATGTGTGTGGGAAGAAGGGTGACCCCCATGAAACCCCCTCTCCAAGTCATCAAATAGGTTGTACGAAGATCCATACGTCGCCCAACCCACTCAAAAAGAACCTAACCTATGCAGGAGATTTCAACAATTTACCTAATTCTCATGCACACTAAATCTGAGTCTGTAGGCTCTCATACCACTCAAAAAATTCTAATAGTGCCATCAGCATACCTCCACATCCACAGGTACAAATGAAGTGGCATTGTGAGCCCCACCTCCATATATACGACCCTTTGGAAAACTTCCTCACCTTCATTAAGGAGAACACAAGATCTATTTTCCACACCCTTCACACCACCAAAATCCTTACCTAGTCATCATCATAAGGGTACCATCGGTCTCTCATTCCATTCTTGAGCCCCGGAGGGCCCTCTTTTCACCCTGGGCATAGGTATGCATCATCCTCACACATTTTTATTCTCAAATAACTGTCATATGTGGTTCATCCTCATATATTTTTCATGGAGGGTACTTGATTTTGTATGTGAAGGTACTCATCAGTGACCTCCTTCACACCTTCAGTATTGGCCACCATATGGCCCCTGCAAGTTAATATTCAAAATTGGCATACACTCATGACCCCTGCAAACAATTGCATATCCCAGTTATACCCCTTGAAATTTATCCTTAGGATCCCCACACCCAACTTTGTAGTACCATTACCTACATTGCATTCAGGGATCATAAACTAGTATCATTCTCACCTCCATGAGTCGTCCCACTTATATTTACCCCTTGGAATTTTGAAACTCATGTTGTTTTATCCATTAGGTTTGGGAGTTAGTGTTACACCCCAGAGTAAGAACCTCATAATTCTTCCTCATCATCATGCTAACCACCCCCTTACAGACTCCCACCTCATGTTTTTGGTTACATTAAATGCACCACTGCATTATCATGAACCCACCACCCCTTATACAATCAATTTCTCATCTACAATCATTCTCCCCATTCATCTACCTAGTATAGAAACTAACTAATGGGCCCCCCACCTTCCATCTTCCTCCACTTGAGCCTCCATCAAACCAACCCATCTTCCACTAGGGAAACCATTTTTGTACATGTACAAATCCCACCATGATTCATTTTTTTATTTTTGTATAAATTGATTCCTGTACATATAATAGATTTTTGTCATCAAAACCAACAACGTTTTCCTTGGAGCATAGCAACCCATGCCACCCTATGTTGGGGAATTTCATTTTCATCACTATCTCTACAAATCTATCCTCACCATAGACAAAATTTTGACTAGCACCGACACCTCTATCCTCAAAATATGTATTTTGACATATCATCCACTCCTTTATAGTCTCACCCATTCAACATAGTCAACCCCATATCCATTCATCCCCCTGACACTAGATTCTATTTTACAGATGCTGCCATGATCCATTTTGCCCCAACCAAGGGAATTTCTTACATCTCATATAGCTTGATCTTTGTCCATGTCACCAGCTCATCCATCTTTTCCTCCATACAATTCTTAATACCAATTTGATCAAATGGATGTCAAGAATCCCTATGCTTCTTGCAGTCACGCCCCCTTCCTTGTTGATGTCAACACAAGTTTCCAGGAGGGTAGTAGTATCTTGGCTCTCATTCTACTATCAATGAGAAATATCGGACGACATAGAAAGAGTCATTGTTTCTCTATAATGACATTTATCCCCACAAACATTCAACTCCAATAAAATTTCATGTTACGGTGGGTCTTACTATGCAGTCCTTCCAATTTTTGGTACTCACCAAAGACCTCTAAATATTCTATGCCCTTAATGCCTCTAAGTTATCAACATCTTACACCATTTTCTATTTCTCTATTTAGATCCATTTCATTCCATAGAACCATCATCATCCTTCATTCATGACCCCAAGGGTGGTGCAGACATCTACTTCATCAAAAACTTTCATTTACAGTCATATAATTTTGGTTTCATGACATGAGCATGGGGCATTCCCTCCTCGTTTGTACAAAGATCTAGCTTTACATTTCATTTTCCACAGAATTTTTTGAATCCCCTCTTCCTCTGACGGGATTCTCTCACCATCCCTATTAAATGACAACTAAAACTCTCCTATTGTTCAAACAATTTCAATAGAAATAAACATTGATGTATTTTGGATATATGTATGCTCCTAATCTCACACATCATGGCATCTGTTATCACCAAACAATTGCTTAGAAAAATACAGATAGTGGATGAAAACATAGGTAGAAAAGGTACATTATACTGTTATAGGATAAGTCCGTGAGTGCGGACACAAACCGACCTCCCTAGATCCACCTGGTATCTAGAACAAAACAGGACA
>JZKD02S0134415.1:273836-304123 GCA_000966675.3 Picea glauca
CCAACTCATCCTTCTAGAAGATTCCCTTCTAGAAGGTTCGATATCTTTACCTTTTTCCTCTTTAAAATCATATCTGCACCCTAACCATGAGCACAGTGCGGGAAGTTCGCACCCCAGCTTAAGGTAGCCTGCGGGAAACAATCATTCCCGCAGGTGAATGTATAAGCAGCCTATGAACATGTTTCAAAGTGTGAATTCTGGAAGAAGATAACTGTAACTTTTCTCAGGAAAGTGTCCTTGGTAAAGAGCTTGATTTTCCATCATCATGACATCATCAAGACACCATCACAATGACCAAATTTGTGGATAACATATACTACCAATAATTGTAGGATGATGACATTCTATTTGGTAAGATAATAAAAAAACATGCAAAATGGTCCTGAAAATCCATTCACATTCAACAAAGACAACACACACACAATTGTACGGGCTAACATAGTGTACGACACACACAATGTGCACCATGCGTGAATGGTAGACAATAAAGACATGCATATGTGGAAACGACACATTAATGATTTTGGTAGGGCCTCGACTACTTTTGGGATGAAGTGGATATCAACCATACCCCAAAAGCTCCCTAAAGTTCCACCTTGGGATCACTAAAAGGATGGGACATACCTTCAAATATCTTCCCAATCACGTTGGAACCTACTTGTAAAATATCTTTCCATCTTATAAATAGGGGATCATGGTATGCAAAGAAAAGAATAAATCCATAACATTGTTATGTTCAATTTTTCTTGGATAAATCCATCTTTCCCTTGAGGCACAGGTTGAGAAAGTGTAGCATTGTGCAAGATTTACACCTCTTGTGAAGCTAATCCTTAGGAAATTTTCATCATTGTAAACTCACCATTGGAGAGTGATAGCTCTAGTTTTTGAGGGATCAAAGAGACCTCCCTTAGGAGGAATAGGGGATTCATAGTCCCATATTTCTCCTCTTGGTGCACTCAATTTGAAGATTTAGTTCTATTGGATAACCATTCCATGTGTTCAATTTAACGCATCATTTTATTATAGTTATTTAGTTTAGCTCTTAGTGTTGTTTGTTCTTCATTTGCTTTGTATTTTTATTTCTAATTTGAAGGTCCAGTAACTTGCTAATGGTTGGCCCTTGACCAAGTTTTGGAGAACCTTGGTCATGTTTGACCATTTTTTTGGGACTTCGACAGGCTGGTCAAAGATGGAGCGTAAGGCGAAGCAAAGATCGCGGGATCTCGCCCCCTTTTGTGGGATTTTTGGGTTTAGGTTTTTATGTAAAAAGTATGGGATGTTGGTCCATGGGTTTACCCATTTTTAATGTATAAATATATATCTAGGCGATGTAGGAAGAGGTCGGTGAGCTAAGTGAGAATAGTGGTGGATTCTTTGTTTGTGCTATGTTGAGAACTTACAGAGCTAAGTGCTAGTGATTGTAAGAAGCTTGTGTGCAAACTGTAAGAAATTTTGGTTCTTGAACTTAGCTCAGGGAAGGAGGATCTGGCGAGGTGTGCACAAATATCCTATCCTATGGGGATTTGGTTTGTAGCTCTTTCCATGTAAGAATATTGACAAAAGACAATAAAAAAGAAGAAGAGTTGGTGGACGTAGCCCCACACTGTGGTGAACCATGTATATCATGTGTTGTGGTTTCTTTGAGCATTATGGTAGTTATTTGATTGATGTGATTTATGCTTAGCGATGTAATTTGTATGTTAGATGCATATAATATAGTAGCTTAGTTCTTAGCGATGTGAAATAATTCTAGATCTGATCTATTTCTATATGCTAAGTGCTTGGATGTGTTATATCTTGTTGAATATTATGTTGTTCTGTAATTAAGGTTTTCTCCTGCGATGTGGATAAGGGATAAATATTAAAGAATGTTAACTGCTAAGTTCTCTGTTAAGTACTGTGATCATAGATTTGTGCCCCAGCTAGGTTGTAGACACTTGATTCCTACAACCACCCCTGCCTCTACCTCGGGTGAGACTTCATTAGCTTCACAGGTGTTGCCAAAAGGGTCAGTAGTTAGGGTTTCTTTGAAGCATTGTTGAAGCATTGAACCCTGGGTATTCCCTTGTGTTCCAACTAATGGTTCTATTGTTGGGACCTGAAACTGTGATTGTTGGGAACTGGAGAAAAGAAAAAGATCTATGCGTACATTTGTTGCTTTAGTGCACAGTATTCTACTTGACTTACGAAACTCTATGCTAATAAAGGAATCAGATCTGAAGAAAAGAGGTAAGATATTAAAGCTTTGTGCTCTGATAAAAGTAAGATAAGTGAAAAAATTTGTTTCGAAAGAATTGATCTAGGTATGTTTGACAGATTTTTTCTAGTCTGAAAACTAGGGCACAGTTAGAAGACAAAAGATTTGATATGATTAGATTTGATAGAAAAAGTGAAAGATATGTTATTCCTATGCATAGAAAGAATATTTGGACTAACAAATGGATGCAGGATCCTAGAAAGATTTTTTTGCAAGTTATTTACTGTGATCTCAATGCGTAGTAAAGGAAAGGTTGGGGATCATTTAAAAGAAAGAGAGGAGTAACTCTTTGTTATAGTTGCAAAAGACCAGGACATCTTGCTAAGGAATGCCCTAGTAGAGGTCCTAGTTGTCTTTGTTGTAAATCTATTGACTATGAAGCTTTGGATTTCCCTAGAATGATTTCTAAATTTGAAAAGATGAATATGAGACAAGAAAACCATGAGAAAGGCCAAGAGACTAAGGATATGATAAAACCCCATAAATAATCAGAGATTGTATAATTTCAGGTGAAAGAAACCCTGAATGATCATAGAGACATCAACTTATCAAAGATCTTAAAAGAGAAGGAGTGCATAGAAACAAGAATAGGAGACTTCAACATAGACCGTGTTTTGGATGAGGAAACACAGGTGAATATCATGACAGAAGGAACTTGGGAAATTTTGGGAAATCCTGTTATGGTTCCTTCATTGGGAGGAATAGGATTGTTTAAAGGGAAGATGATAACCCTATGTGGAAGACTTACACAGATACCTATGATTGATCATGGAGCATCGATGGAGGAATAATTCGAGGTCGTTAAGTTTGTTGAGAACAAAGCCACATTTCCTCTTTTTCTAGGAAAAACCTAGATTGAGAAAGATCAGATATCAAGGAAACAAGAAGAGGAGGATCTAGAACAAAAAAAGAAAGAATCAATAAATTTCATGGCTAGGAGAATAACACACTTAATAGAATAAAAGGAGGACAATTCAAGGCTACTAAGGGCTAGAGACCTGGTTGTTGAAGTTGAAAGAACACAAGAAAACTTGAAACACTTTTCCATACAGGAGAGTAGAGAACCTACCTCAGAAAGAGAAGAAGTATTACCCTCAATCTCTTTAAAATACCCTCAGCAGTGTGAATTTACTATGCCAAGAGGATATAAGAACAATAATGGAAAGAGGAATCCAAAGATGCATATTAACGGAAAGAAAGACAAAAATCTCAGTAAGAAGAAAGAAAAGTTAGAAAAATTGCAGGAAGTTCTAGAGAGGAAGTTTGAAGAACTTGAACTTCATCGGAATAGAAAAACAATGTATATTGGCACTTCACCACGGCGAAGAAATATGACCGTTGGAGGTGTCTTGACCATTAGAACGATGCTCCAAAATGGCTAGAAATGCAATTATGGAGAAAAGATCGCCATTGAACCATTGAGACTGCGCCATAATGGATGGAATTGCATTGGTTGAGGCATTCTTGTCCGTTGGAGGAATCCTTTACGATGTTGTCTATTTATCCCATCGAATGTTGCACTGAGAACACTTTTGTGAATTGTGATTATCTGAGCCCATAGAGAATTCATTCTTATCATGTTGTGCCTATTGAGACTTCACCACCTGTTTTGCTACATTGAGTGGTTGTTCACCAACCTAAGATATCCGACCTCGAGCATGTATGTTAGGTGAGTGCAGTGCAGTGGAAAATTCCATGGAAGAAATTATGATAGATCTAATGGATGAGAAGGTCGTTTCTATAGGTGAACAAGCCTCATCAACTAGAGGATTGCAAGCCTCACTATTGACTGCATGTCGATCTAGGCCCTCTAGAACTGCGACAAAGAAGCAAATCAAGCATCGTGATCACTTGGCAAACGCAAAGCTCATCCCATCTATCCTGCCTGACTCTATCCCACCTCTGGTTGGCACGGTTAGTCGTGACAATGTCCCAAGGGATTTCGAATACACATTGATCACTACGTACCTCCTAAAAGGGATACACGTAGTTGGACCGCAGTTGGGATAGATCATGATGTTGAAGATCAGTGACTTCAACTTGGGAGATCGCAAGAACTATGGCATTCTCACCCCACATAAATATTTGACCAAGAAAATGGGGAAGAAGTTGAAGATAATCCCCCAGCCATGGACCATGGACATCGCGTGGTCCACCATCTTGAACGTGATGAAGATACCACATTTTGGAAGGCATCAGGAGGTTAACGCATGCATTAAAATCCTCAAATATTGCTACCATGGAAGTTATTTGTGGCTGGAAAGATGCATCACCATAGATCTTACGATGATCCATCGGATCATAGGATTAATCATGCAAGGACCAGACCCACAAGAATTTTACCCAAAGAAGGCTGGAGATCGCACCCTGGCATAGCGAATCAAATATACCTATGGCGATGTGGACAGGGGAAATAGGGATACAAGGAAGCTTTCATTTAGAATGGCATAGTGCACCTAGCCTGCTAGTTGATCGTTGGTAAGCTAGTAAGGAAGAACAGACCCACACAGGTCACAAATTTCCTTGTCGACCTCGCAGGAAAATGCATTGAAGGGTTACAAATGAAATGGGTGAGATACCTCTTCAACCAGTTAGAGAAAGACTATCGTGAAGCTCAAGATCAGGGCTATCAGTTCCATTTCAGTTGGTTGTTAATCCTCATTATCTTCATTGCTTGGGAGATGCCGGAAGGAGAGACCTTCCCTAAGATTGAGCCATCCAAACCACTAGTTGCGAAGTTGTTGGCACAGGGGTAGACCCGGGGTTCAATGCTTCAAAAGTGCACCAAAAAAACCCTAACTATCGACCCTTTTGGCAACACCTGTGAAGTAGATGAAGTGTCACCCTAGGTAGATGTAGGGTTGGTTGCAAGACTCTAGTGTCTGGAACCTTAGTTGGGACATCGATATGTGATTATAATACTCTAACAAAGAACTTAGTAGTTGTCACTCATTATAACTCAACCTTTTTCTACAGTGCAGATAAACACTAATTACAGAGTAACGCAATATCCAACCAGATCGACACATCTAGGCATTTAGCATAAGAAAATATATTAGATATTGCATCTTATTCATATTAATATTCACTAAGATATCATATCTTATCCATCTAATAATACATCATTACACTAACCATAAATCACCTAAAAAATATAACAACCATAATGCACAAAGAAAACATAACACAGGATATATGTGGTTCACCCCCAACCTGGGGCTACGTCCACCAATTCTTTGTCTTCTTTATTATCTTATGTCAATCATATACATGCACAAAGACATAAGGTCCTAGTCTGGATAGGATAGGAGATCTGTACGCACCTCACCATATCCTCCTTCCTCAAGCTAGGTTACAACACAAAGCCTTTACACAATCTTTTGCAGTCACTTGCACTTAGCCTTGCAAGCCTCACACAGTATGCACAGAGCATTTACAACTATCACTTGCACTTAGCATTACACACCCTTATTTTTGCCACTACTTACATCACCTAGATTTCTATTTATATATTACAAAAGGTCCTAACCATGGGTAAACCCATGGGCCGACACCCCCATACTCGTTACATAAGCCCAAAACCCAAAAATCCCTAAAAAGGGGCCGAGATCCCGTGATCTCCTTTTTGACTTTCGCTCTGCCTTCTACAACCTGTAGAAGTCCCAAAAATAGGTCAAAGTGACCAAGGATCTCAAAACTTGGTCAAGGGCCAACAGGCCCCCAACACTCACCCGTGACTCGTCCTGAGTCATTCTAATCTAGGTAGCTCTACTTCAAAATCCTCGAGCCTGGCTTGAGCTACTTCGACTTGCTGCTTTGCCAAGGCCTCCTCCTCAGTGAAATCTTGAATGAATTCCTCGTTCATAGGTCCTTCTAAGCATCATTCGACTGAAGTGACTACTTTTTCCAACTCTTCTCCTCATCCTTCAATCTCTTTGAACAGTTGGCAATCTACATCCTAGACTGGCCAGAGCCTCTAAGTCACTTCCATGACTTTTCTCTGTATGGAATGGAAGTGTTGTTGAACAGTGTGTTGTTCCTGGGATCATTTCATTCTCTCAATTACTGAAAAAATCTTCAATTGTGCCTGTACCATCGTTGCTTGTTTCTTTGCCTCCTGGAGCTATGACTCGAGTGCCTTTAGTTCGAGGTCCTCAGTAAGTCGCTCATAAGTTTGGGCACTTATACTGCTAAGTTGTTGACATTCCAAATTTAATGCTTTGATCCTCTAAACTGCGCTCTGAGCAGTGGATTCTCTTTGGTCTTGCACATCCTACGGAGTGCTTGACACTGTTTGTAGCTCTAGGTCATCTATTCTCTATTGAAGTTGTTGGATGGCTTCAGCAAGTTGTGCTACTTGATGTTCCACTAGATCTTCCTCCTTTTTCTCTAAGCCCATCATAGAGTGAAGTTCTTTGTTTACTTCTTATTTTACTCCAACCTTATCCATGAGAATTTTTTCTTTCTCATGCTATATTTGTGCCTTTTTCTCTTTAAACTTTGCTTAGAGGGTAGCCTTCTCTTGCTACAACCCTGGGTTTCTCTATTACTTCCTCTTGTGCTTGCTTCAAGGACATTGTGGCATGTTTTGTTTCTTCCTATGAGTGATGAAGGAGAGCTTCTGTCACATCGGCTAGTCTGCAGAGTTGGGTAGGCTCATCTCCCAACTCTTGTTCTTATGATGGTAGGGGCCCAGTGGACACTGTGTGGATGGAGTGAAGGGCCTATTGTACCCCTCGCAATTCTTACTCAAATTTTCCATACATGGTCTCTTTCTTAGCTTCATTTTTATGCAAAATATTTTCTGAAGCATCTAATACAGCTGTGATGATGAAGTTAAGTCATCGAGCGTGAGCATAGTCTTCAGCTTAGTCTTACTAGCTCTGGATTTCTTCCACGATGTAGGTTTCATGGGAGAAACCTTTCTTTTCTTAGATGGATTAGCCTAATCAACAAGATCCCTAGGCGATGTTACTTCGCCTTGCTTCTGCTAGTATTATTTTCCATTGTTCTCTTCATTGTCTACTTCATCATCACCTCCTCCTCCAAGTAATTCTGAAGAAGTTTCTTCTGATGCACTACTCAGCTGCTAGATTTATTTTGTCTTCTCCCTTCTACTAGTTTCAGGTGTATCATGCCCTTCACTGATGATCACTGGGCTTTCGATTAGTTCGGCATCAAACATTTCTATGGGGTCAAATGGGATAAGGATATCTACTGGCCACTCCTTAGTTATTTCTTCTAGGTCCTCCTCTATGAGTTTGTAATAACTATGTAGTACTTCTTCGTGTTCATCTCCACGTGTAGTGATGTAGATAAAATGTCTGTCTATGTGGAATTTGACAAATGGACTGAACCTGTGCATGGTTTTCAATGTTATATGAGGGACAACCTCAATAGACCTATTTAACCGCAAGTAGTACGTGTGGAACATCGCGTTTTATTTCCATTGTTTTCCCATATAGCTTGAGTACCATAGTGAAGTGAACTTCGCAGCTAAGGGTTCAGATGGCTCTAGTTCAGGGAAGGTCGCACCTTCCGTCATCTCCCAATCGATGAACATGATGTGGAGCACCAACCAACTAAAATGGAACTCATAGCCATGATCTTGAGCTTCGTGGCAGTCTTGGTCTAACTGGTTCACTAAGTATTTTTTCCAATTCATCTGTATCCCCTCCATGCATTTCCCTGTGAGGTCAAAAACAAATCTGGTGACCTGCGTGGGTCTGTTTTTCTAGACTAGCTTACTACCAATCAACTGGCAAGCAAGGTGCACTGTGCCATTCTAGATGGAGGCTACCTTGTAGCCTTACTTCCCCTTCTCCACATCGTCGCATGTATCTTTAATATTTTGTGCCGGGGCATGGTCTATAGACTTCCCTGGGTAAAAGTCTTGTGGTTCTAATCCTTCCATGCTCAATCTGGTGATCTGATGGATCATCATCGGATGAACGGTGATGCATCTATCTAGCCACAAATAACCACCATGGAATCTCGATAGTAGGAGATTAACACACGTCTTAACCTCCTGGTGCCTTCCAAAATGGGTTATTTTCATCACGTTCAGGATGGTGGACTATGTGAGGTCCATAGTCCATGGTTGGGGGATTATCCTTGACTTCTTCCCCTTCATCCTAGTCAAATACTAGGGGGGAGCGATCATGCTAAATTTCTTGCGATCCTCTATGTTAAATTCACTGATATTTAGTGTCATGATCTTATTCAACTGAGTTTTTCTTGTGCGTGTCACCTTCGGAAGGTATGCAGTGACCAAGGTGTAGTCAAAGTCCCTGGGGACATTGTCATGATTCACCGCGCTAGCCAGAGGCGGGATGTAGTCGGGTAGGATGGAATGGATTAACTTCACATTTTCCAAGTCATCTCGATACTTGGTTCTTTTCTCATATGTAGCTCGGGATGGTTTGAATCCGCGAGCAATCGATGGGGAGGCTTTCACTCCTCGCATTGATGAATATTGAACTCCTGTGGACATCACTCTCTCTGCCATTAAATCAATTAAAAATTCCTCTACTGACTTCTCCATAGCATTGAGCTCATCCTCCATGCATGCTCAAGATCAGATATCGCAAGCTGATGAAAAAATACTTAATGCAATGGTATGGATGGCAAGCTATCAATAAGCACAACAAAATAATAATTAGTTATATTGTTGGCTCATATACAATTCACGAATGTGTTCTCGGTGAAATAGTCGATGGACTAAGTAGATAGTGAAGTAACAGATATCTCCAATGCGTGATAAGCCTTCATCAATGTAGTTATGTCTGTTACGACATGGTCCCAACGGTTCGATGGTGATATTTCTGATCATAATTGTTGTTCTAATCATTTGGGAAAATCAATCTAACGGTTATAATTCCTCCAACAGTCATATCACTCCACCATGGTGAAGTGCCAATTTGAGTTGCTCTGGTACTCCGACGAAGTTCAAATTCTGGAGACCTTCCTTCTACGAAGTCTTCTCTCGAAATTCCTGTAATTTCTCCAACTTTGCTTTCTTCTTGTTGAGCTTTCTAGCCTTCTTACGTATGATCTGTGTCTTGGTATGCCTCTTTCCATTATGATTCTTATCTCCCCTTGGCATAGTAACTTCATGTTGTTGATGGTCTTTCGTAGGGTTTAAGGCCAATACTTCTTCTCTATCTGGGGTAGGTGCTCTACTCTCTTGTACAGACAGGTGTTTCAGGTTTTCTTGTGTTCTTTCAACTTCGACATCTATATTTCTGGTCCTCAGTAGCTTCAACTAGTTTTCTTGTTCTTTTAGTAAGTTTTTTATCCTCCTAGTCATGAAGTCTCTCAATTCTTGTTTTCTCTATTATAGAGCTTCCTCTTCTTGTTTTCTTTGGATCTGATTTTTCTCAATCCAGGTTTTTCCTAGTAACATAGAAAATGGGGTGATGTTCTCAATAAATTTAACAACCTCAAATTCTTCTTATGTTGAAGTTCCATGAGCTCTCATAGATGTCTCGTTAGGTCTTTCACATAGGGTTATCATCTTTCCTCTAAATAATCCTATTCCTCCGAATGAAGGAATCATAGCAAGCTTTCCTAAAATTTCCCAAGTTCTTTCTATCTTAATATTCACCTGTGTTTCCTCATCCAGAACATAGTCTATGTCGAAGTCTCCTATTATTTTTTCTATGCACTCTTTTTCTCTCAAGATCTCTGATAAGTTGGTATCTCTGTGGTCATCTAGGGTTTCTTTCATTTGTATTAATATACTATCTGATTCTCTATGGGGTTCTTCCATGGTCTTAGTTTCTTGGCTTTTCTCAGGTTTTTCTTGTCTCATATTCATTCTTTCAACCTTAGCAATCATTCTAGGGAAATCCAAAACTTCATGATCCATAGCATTACAACAAAGAAAACTAGGTCTTCTAACAGCACATTTCTTAGCAATATGTTCTGGTCTTCTGCAACTGTAACAAAGAGTTAATCCTCTTTTTATTTTAAATGATCCCCAGTCTCTCTTATAATGCACACTAGGATCATAGTAGCTAACCTGCAGAAAATTATTTCTAGGATCATGCATCCATTTGTTATTCCAAACATTATTTCTATGCATAGGGATAACATATCTTTCACTATTTTTATCAGATCTACTCATATCACATCTTATTTCTTCTAGGTGTGCCTTAGTTTTCAGACTAGGACAAATTTTATTAAACATACCTAGATCCATACTCTCGAAACAAAAATTTCCACTTATCTTACCTTTATCAAAGCAAAAATCTTTCAGATATTACCTCTTTAATAAAAAATCTTCACTGATCTTACCTATATCAGAGCACAAAGCTTTCAGATATTACCTCTTTAATCAAAAATATTCAGATTTGCCTCCTTTCTTAGCATAGAACTTCACAGGTCAAGTAGAATATTGCGCACTTAAAGCAACAGATCTATGCACAAAGATTTCTTTCTTGTCCTCAATTCCCAGCAATCACAGTTTCAGGTCCCGACAACAGAATCATTTGTTGGCAAAGGGGCAGACCTAGGGTTCAACGCTTCAACAACACACCAAAAAAACCCTAACTATCGGCCCTTCTGGAAACACCTACAAAGTAGATGAAGTCTCACCCGAGGTAGAGGCAGGGGTGGTTGCAGGACTCCAGTGTCTGCAACCTTAGCTGGGACATCGATCTATGATTACAATACTCTAACAAATCACTTTTCAGTTTTCATTCATTAGAACTCAACCTTTGTCTACAACGTAGATAAACCCTAATTATAGAGTAACGCAATATCCAACCATATCTACACATCGAGACACTTAGCATAATAAAACATATCAGATCTAGCATCTTATTCATATTACTAAGCACTAAGCTATCATATCGTATCCATCTAAGCATACATCATTACACTAAGCATAAATCACATAAACAATAGACAAACCATGTTGCACAAAGAAACCATAACACGAGATATACATGGTCCACCCCCAGCCTGGGGCTATGTCCACCAACTCTTCGTCTTCTTTATTAGCTTCTATCAATCATCTACATGCACAGATCCATAAGGTCCTACTCCACATAGGATAGGAGATATGCACGCACCTCACCAGATCCTCCTTCCGTGAGATAGGTTGCAGCACAAAGCCTTTACACAATCTCTTAAAGTCACTTGCACTTAGCCTTGAAAGCCTCACACAGTATGCACAGATAATTTACAACTATCACTTGCACTTAGCATTACAAACCCTTCTTTTCACCACTACTTACATCGCCTAGCTTTCTATTTATATATTACAAAAGAGCCTAACCATGGGTAAACCCATGGGACAACATCCCCATACCCGTTACATAAGCCCAAAACCCAAAAATCCCTAAAAATGGGTCGATATCAGGCGATCTCCACTTTGACTTATGCTCAGCCTTCGACCACCTGCCGAATTCCCAAAAATAGGTCAAAAGTGACCAAGGATCTCAAAACTTGGTCAAGGGCCAACATAAGGGATAAATATTAATGAATGTTAGTTGCTAAGTTCTCTGTTAAGTACTGTGATCACAAATCTGTGTCCCATCTAGGTTGTAGGCACTTGAGTCCTACAACCACCCCTACCTTTACCTCGGGTGAGACTTCATCTACTTCACAAGTGTTGTTGAAAGGGACAATAGTTAGAGTTTTGTTGGTGTGATGTTGAAGCGTTGAACCCTGGGTCTGCCCTTGTGTGCCAACACTAACCACATTTTTTTTCTACTTTGTTGGCTTACCAAGGTATTTAAGGGACTCTGTTTTGCTCACTTTTGTGACAAAAGAACCCAAATAGTTTTCATATAGTATGCTTCTTTCCCCAAAACTCCTCCATCAATTCTAGATAGTAATGTAATATTTTATGATAGAATTGAAGCATGGTTGGAGGGATCTTACTTGGATATTTTTCCCATGAATTATCATCGTCACATATTTAATATGGTGAATAGAGTTTATCATGTGTTAATTTTTCCTACCTTTAGTCAATTTTTATTCCAAGCTCTATCACTAACCTTTGGTCATGAACATTTGTTTGCAAGTTTTGGATTACATAGATGGATACATTGGCATTATGACTTTACATAGTTCATTTTTTGTCCATTGTAGCATAGGATAGGAGTAGGATAGAATGGGATAAGTTTTGTTTCTTTTCATAGTTTGGTTTTGATTTCTAGTTTTTAATTAGTTTTGTGTTTTCCTTTTCTTTTTCTTTGTTGTTGGATGAATGATGCAATGGGTTTCTGAGTATGGGTGAAAAGAAATGGAAGGATTGCATGTTGATTTTACTTGAATGGATTTTTGGGTCCAAAATTATTTTGATATGGGAAAAAATTATTTTATCTCAATCCCCAAAACTCTCTATGTGTCGAGACAATATTTTTTTTTTTTTATATACATGTTCACCATGTCAAATATTTTTGAAGCATCTTGTCATCTCACAAGTGGAATATTTTAAATAAATAATACTATTCCACCCCTCTTATGGTGAGAATGAGCACTCATATTTCCCCCTATTAATATCTACATGATTCTAATCTATATATTTTGCTTGATTGAATTATTTTGAGTTTTGGGCTTGTTGTTCCATACACTATGAATGGAATTTTTGAGTATTAAAATTATTCCCATCTGGAATCCAATCCACTCCAACTCCTTGAAATTTCTTTAAATGATTATTCTATAATGGTTATGGAGTTATCCAAGTGGTTTATTTCCCATTGAATCTTTTCTTTGGTTAGTTTCAGCCAACATGATTTTTGATATAGACTTTTCTTAGCGTAGTGAGCTTACCTAATTTTGTATTTCCTTTGAGTTGTTTTATTTCAGTAATTTTAGTTTTAATTTTTGGGCATTAGATGCACACATATTATCCTATGTTTAGTTATATTTTCATGGATAATCTTGTCTTTCATCTTGCAGATTACTTTATCTAAGTTCCCTTTTATACAAAGCAACAAGAGATATTATTTTAGACTGTCTAGATGCATGTTTTAACGATACGAACAACACTCTTATATCAAACTTCTTGCTGGAATCCCTCTAAGAAAATTTTCTAGGAAATCAATTATTTTATTCATTGATTCAATGGCCGATTGAAAATTTAATCCTAGTCCTATCAATCATGAGGATTTCATACCCGATTTCTTCTTGGAGAGTATCCTTCTATCTTCTGAAATTATTGATCCTAACTCACTCCTTCTGGTTGATGTTTTTATCATGGATGAAGAACTATATTCCTACCTATCTCAATGTTGAAGCCATTAAAATTCTTGGGAGTTGTAAATAATTTGGTGGTAAATCTCAATACAATTTCTAACATTCTTAATTTTGAGTTTTCAACATCTGTTTTGATCTTATCCATGATAATAAGCTTCAAGATACAAATTTCACGTGGGATGTAGCTCATCAATCTATTGGGCCCCATACTCTTCAACACTACTTGATCCAAAAATTAGTTTGTTCCTATCTTTGAAAGATAAGCATGTATGGTTCAAGTTGGAATATCTTTTATTGGATCCAGATTACTTGTGAGCTTGTTGATTTTTTTTTTCAGACTATATGTCTTATTCTTTTGAACGAAAAACCTATCTAGTAGAGATACGAGCTACACACTCTTATATTTAATTCAATTTTATTAATATTTTATCTAGGATTATATCGGTGGCCACCCACCTTTTCCAATTGACTCAAAATGGTTTTTTGACAACTTACTATTTTTAGCACTTTTTCAGGTCCCAAACTTTCGGGGCCATTTTGAGGTCCTAAACGACATTTGTTCATGATCGGGAACCTCAATTAATTACTAAGGCTTTGAATGATCCCCCTAAATGAATATCCTTGTCAATACCTTTCCAACGGGCTATCATGCAGCCTAAACAGAGATCGTATGCAAAAGTTACAACCCTGGGAAGTTGTTGTACTAACTTACCCCAACGGGGCCCACATGAATTTTGACAATTCATCTCCTATGGTTAGGTTTTTGGATTTATAGGATTTTGGAATTCATTTTTATCACAAAAAATAATTTAGAGCCTCATTGTACTCAACTTCTTGTGAATGAGTGTAGCTGTCACATCTCTTCTCAAAGATAAGCTACCACCATTCTAGAAATTTTGTTTTCAATCTGCATTTTACATTTTTCAACATATTTATTATTTAATAGAAGTCAATTTTTATTGTATCTCTATTATTTTTCATTGTGTCTCTATGTTAATATTATAAATATGTGGTTTCATTTCATTCCAATCATAAATACGGATCACTGATATCATATTAGTTTTCTCCTTGTTGTTTCTTTAATGCATGTCCCCGACGCGGTCAGGGTATAAAGAGCTAGGTCTCAAACTTGTTTCTCTTGACGACAACTGCTCTTGATGCCTAAGAAAACATCCATGGTGGATAAAAAAAAATACCATGGTACATGATATCCTTTCAATTTTGTTCTCGAGGAATCCCTTGAGTGACAAAGGAATGAGATGATGGACAACTTTGCAAAAATCGTTCGATAATTGTTGACAAGTGAATCATCCACCTCAAGCGGAGGTGCCCCCCCATTCAAGGCATAGATCAATTTTGATATTTCTATATTTGAAGGTCAAATAGATGTGGATTTCATAGATAAATGATTAAACCTTCTTGAAGGGTGTTTTTATGTCCACAACTTTTCCAAAAGAGAAATGATTACATTTGCACTCCTCAAGGCTATCCCCCATGTCAAAGATTGGTGGGAGACTTTCTATGAGAAAAAGGAAATAGAGGGATCCACATTATTTTCGTTTGCACCCACTTGGGGATCATTTAGGGATGTTATTAAGGAACAATACTACAATATTGGAAGTTATGAAGACTTGTATACAAGAAGGACCACACTACGACAGGAAAGAGACCAAACAATGCCAGAGTTCACCAATGTCTTCCATACCTTATGCACCAAGATGGGAATCAAATATTCTAAGAAAAATATGGTGCTAAATTTATGCGATGGTCTGCATAGAGACATCCAAATAGAAATGGATTTTTTGGACATATTATCCTTGGGCACGACCTATCGATATGTTGTCAAAATCGAGTAGAAGCTTAAACAAAATATGCGATAGTTTGGGTATGGGAGGCCCTCACAGTAGAAGCGGGGCAAGGTAAGCCCCAACCCATAGAAAAATGGAAAGAGAAAATATGAAAAACATCAGGAAAACCATTCCAAGCTAGAAGAAAATAAGGACAATGGGAAGATGAAGAAATATATCGAGAAGTGGTGCGACTTCCATAAGAACCCCTAGCATAACACTGTTGATTTTTGATCAAAGAATTCATTGGTGGATGAGGTAAAATCCTATGAATCATATGCATGTTTTGACTCTGATTTAGAACCATAAAAGGGGAGAGAGATCATTGATGTGGAACCCAGTACCACCATTTATACCACCAAGATCTAGCTCAGTGAACCTAATGAGATAGAGGAAGGAAAGCACCTCTTTCATTCGCAAATGTGGGTGAAAGGAACTCTTGTTCACTTCATCCTTGATAGCGGCATCCAGAAGAACCTCATTTCAAAAAAGGTGGTCAAGAAGCTATCCTTACCGACATTGTTACACCTACATCCCTACACCATTGGATGACTTCATCAAGGAAGTGATCGTCGCGTCAGCCAATAGTCTCTCTTTTCATATGACATCAAGCCATTCAAAGATGAGGTATTGTGTGATGTTTCTCCTCTTTAAGTTTGTGATTTTATTTTGGGACAACCTTATTTATGGAAATGTCATGTTGTATACAATTATAGGCCTCCCAATGTTATTTTTACTTTGAACAAGAAATTGTACATGATACCCGAGGTAGTCCCGGCTAGTGTTATTTCCTTGATATCCTCCAAGAAATGCAAGAATGACATTTCTCAGACTGGGAAGTTTGTCTTCTTTGTGATTCACTCTCAGAGTGAGTGAAAGGTTGCAGCCACATCCATGGCCTCTACGGTCGACCTCTCCATATAGCAGAACCAAGTGGATAAGTTCATGGAAGAATACAAAGACATCTTATCATCACCTATTGGGGTACCTCTAGACTGTCAGGTTAAGAATCCCATCAATCTGAGCCTCGATGCACCATTAACCAATGGCACAATCTATCGCTACTCTCTACTAAAAAATTAGGATATAAAGCATTAGATCCAAGAACTACTCCAAAATGGGCACATCCAACCCAACTCATCACCTTGTGGAAGCCCAATCATGATGGTGTAGAAGAAAGATGAGACCTGGTGACTCTACATTGATTATCGAGACCTAAATAAAATCCTAATCAGGAAGTAGTACCTGATTCCCTGAATTGATTATCTTCTTGATCAACTCAAGGGGGATGAATAATTAGGTAATATTTATACAAATTTTGGCTACCATCAGGTCCCAATAGAGCAGACAAATGTATGGAAAAATGCCTTCAAGTCAAAAGAAGGTCTTTTTGAATGGTTGGTCATTTCCTTTGGTTTGAAAAATACCCCAACAACTTTCATGAGGATGATGGATGATATATTGTAGCCTTTCAGTAATTATTTTGTGGTGGTGTATCTGGATGACATCCTCATCTACAAAAAGACTTGGGAATAACACTTGCAACATATTCAACATGTTCTACACACTCTGCAAAAACACAAGATATATACCAACTTGGAAAAATGTTCCTTCGGCAGGGATAGGGTCCAGTACCTAGGCTACATTTTTAATGTGCATGGTGTGCATGTTGATCCAACCAATATCCAAGTCATTCATGACTAGCCCACCCCAACCACTCTCAGTGAGCTTAGAACCTTCTTAGGCCTTGCTAATTTCTATCGCAGGTTCGTGTTGGGATTCTCCTATATTGCATGGGACCTCAGCCAAATAACTAGGGGTGGTGGGGCCTGACCCAACAAAAAGCATTAGATGATCTGAAGTAGCGCTTGTGCTCATCCCCAGTTATTTCATTACCTGACCTACAACAACCCTTTGATATTGAGACAAATGCTTCATACTATGATGTGGGTGCAATCCTCACTCAACACAACCACCCCGTGGCCTATCATAGTGAGACACTATCAAATCTCATCTGTAAGTACACTAATTATGACAAAGAAATGAAATCCATTGCGCAATCCTATTGCCAGTGGAGGAATTACATTCTCAGGAAGGATATAGTCATCCACACTGATCATAAGTTGTTGCAGTTCATGCAAACACAAGGAAAATTACAGAATGGCCGCCATCAGAAGTGGTCCACATATTTGCAATAGTTCCACCTCAACATAAAGTATAAAACAAGACATACCAATTGAGTCATTTATTTCCTTAGTTGACCTCTAGTCGTGAGACTCACCACAGTGCTAGAATCTTGCTACCACAAGACCTCTGGATGGCCCCACCTCTATGAGACAAATCCTGACTTTTCCAACACCTACCAGATGTTGGGAGAAAACAAAACTGTCACTAATTTCCATATTCAGTATGGGTTGTTGTGCCATATGGTCCATCTCTGTGTTCCATCAAGAGAGCGAGTGAAGATTATTTTGTAATCCCACTATATTCAGGTGGCAGGACACTTTGGCGTGGAAATTATAGTGGCAGTGTTGAAACGACATTTCTATTGGTCGAAACTTCGACAGGTTGTCAACAAGTATATATGATCCTACATTGCCTATGTTATTGAAAAACCAACCACTAATAAAACAAGTCATGTACACTCCTCTGCCTACTCCTGACAGGCCTTGGGAATCCATCTCAATGGACTACATATCAGGCCTCATGTCCCCCAAGAGGGGAAATGACTATGTTTTGTGGTTGTTGATCACTTTTCCAAGATGGCGATTCTGGCCACCTACAAGAAGAGCATCACAGCAGATCCCAATGCCAACATATTCTTTGAATGAGTGTGGGTACACTTTGGGATCCCACAAACCATTATCTCAAATCAGGACAGCCAATTCCTCAACACATTCTAGTTTATCCTTTTTTCACTGTTGGATACAAATCTCACCAAGTCCACTATCTTCCACCCTTAGAAAGATGGCCAAATTGAGGTTGTCAACCAGATGATCATCCACATCCTTCACATGTACAATTCCAAGAACCCATGTACCTGGGATGAGAATCTTCCTTATGTTCAACATAGCTACAATAGAGCCATACATATATCAACCAGCCACAACCCCTTTTAGGTGGGGTAGGTATTTCAACCATTGGGTCCCATGAATGTTGCACTACCCTTTGCAACCACCCAAGAAGACTCCAGTTATGGAACTTACACCATCACCAAGGATGTGGGTGACAATTTTTTTGAGCTCAACCTTCCCCCCTTCCTTGGCTTGCACCTAATGTTCAATGTGGACCTCCTTCGGCCTTATTTTCCACCATTATTGGACACCTCAGAGATAGCAGAACAATTGAAACCAAGAGATCTCAACCATGACTGCATGGAACAAGCATCCACTCATCATATCTTCAACACGCAGGTCAAGGGCACTCGCCAGCAAAGAATCCATCTTTACCAGGTTTTCAAAGAAAGGCAGCTCCTACACCAATGAAAGTGGCTCAGTCGAGGTCAAATTCAACCTAAATTTCCTCAATTGATGGGGGCACTCAACACGATGGGGTCAAATTCAATGAAATATCGTGTGCCCTAAATGAATATCGTATGCAAAATTTACAACCATGGGAAGCTGATGTACTAACTTATGTTAATGTTTAAGCCATTATTATAGTTGTTTGCATTTCATTAGATAATAATAGAATAATCCAAGATCACTGAGAAATACACAATCACAAGAGACACAACATTTATCCTGGGAAACCCTCTAGGGGAAGAAAACCTAGAAAAACTTCCTTAATATAGATAGCCAATACATTGCCAAGAGATCTCTTAAACTAATACAAAAATTCCTCTCCCAGATATGTGCCACTCTCTCTCTCCTTCTTCTCTAGCAGCAGATCTGAAACTTGTCTCTCAATGAGTAATTGAGTTTTTTGTCTAAGTGAAGTGCTAGCCTACTTATTTATATTAGACTGGCATGTGTGAAGTGTCTCTTCACTAGCAGAGCCGACTTCTCCAACTGGGTGGTTATAACCACCTTAATTACATTTTGGGGCCTCTTTAATATTTGTTGGGGTTGAGTTCTTATTCAACCTATTATAATTGACATTTGACCAATCCGCAAAAGGGGATTTGGTCCTATTACAATAGCCGACATGATCAATCCACAATGGGGATTGATAAAATGAATAATATATCAAATAACAATAAGAATACTCTTTGCAGTTACATTATTTCAACACTCCCCCCAAACAAGAAGGGTATTCTTTAGCAGCATCATGCGAGAGAGAGAGGACAACATCATTAACAACATCAAGTGGGTGAGAGGAAAACATCATCAATATCATCTTGGAACACTCACTGGTGTATCTATAAATCATTGAAATTTTTATTCATCAGCAACATCGTCATTCTCAAAGGAATGCCATCATCATCTGCATCAATATGTATTAGTATAAAAACTGATACATCATCATCATCAGAGCACAAGGATGGCTCATCATAATACAAGACTGACTTTACATCACAGTTGTCAAGTTGGAAGCTCAATACTTGTCTCGTCTCAATGTCTTGCTTTACGTCATAGCACTTAGGCTGGAAGCAAGATACTAGACTAGATTTACGTCACAACTATCATGTTGGAAGCACAGTACTAGTCTCATCTCATCATCTTGCTTTACGTAACAACACTCAAGCTGGAAGCAAGATACTCGTCCTACTCTACGTCATAACCATCAGGTTGGAAGTAGGATACTAGATTGGCTTTACATCACAGCTATCTAGCTGGAAGCTTAGTGCTAGTCTCATCATATCATCTTGCTTTATGTCACAACAATCAGGTCAAAAGCAAGGTACACATCCTGCTTTACGTCACAACCATCAGGTTGGAAGCAGGGAACTAGACTTGCTTTATATTGCATCTATACAGCCAGAAGCATAGTACTTTTCACACATCATCTTGCTTTACATCACAACCATCAGTTCAGAACAAAGGTACTCTTCCTTCTTTACGTCACAACCATCAGGTCGGAAGCAAGATGCTAGACTGGCTTTACGTCACAACTATCCATCTGGAAGCAAAGTACTAGTCATATCACATCATCTTTCTTTACATCACAACCATCACGTCTGAAGTAAGAGATGTCTCATCACAACATCTACTCCGCCTTTCAAGGACGGTCCTTTCGGACCATACCAAGCTTATCTCAAAAGTACTCAAACTTTATATGAGAGAGTGGCTTGGTCAACACGTCAGTAATCTGTTCATTCGTGTTAATGTACTAGAGCTTTAAGGCTCCTCTCTGCACCATGTAAGGAATGTAATGATAACAGATCTCTATGTGCTTCGACCTGTTGTGGAATACAGGATTATTTGTCATCTTTATGCAGCTCGGGTTGTCACATAGAATAAATGTTACTCTCATCTCTAAGTCAAATAGGTCAGTCAACAAATTTCGAAGCCATATAGTTTCGCAACTGGTAAAACATGCAGCAATGTATTCTTCTTCCATTGTGCTAAGAGAAATACTAGATTGTTTCCTACTCTGCCATGAGATCATAGGTGATCCCAAACTGAAGTAGCATCCTGAAGTGATTTTCCTGTTAGAAACACCTCCTGCCCAATCTACATCAGTATATCCACTCAATGTGAAATCATGATCTCCATCATAGCTGAGACCATAATCTATTGTACCTTTAAGGTACCTCATCACATGTTTTGCAGCCACTAGGTGAACACATCTAGGTTCTACCAGGAACTGACTCAAGGTGTTCATGGAAAAACAAATGTTTGTTCTGGTGTTCATCAGGTACATCAACGATCCAATAATATGTTTGTACAGTGTGGCATCAATCAATTTTGACGAAGTATTGACCAGCAGCTTCAACTTTGCTTCCATGGGTGTATTCATGGGCTTGCATTCCAGCATGTCGAATCTCTTCAAGATTTTGACTATGTACTTCCCTTGGTTAAGGAAGATCCTCTCAGGACTCTGCCATACCTCAAGACCTAAGAAATAATGCATTAGTCCAAGGTATTTCATTTCAAATTATGAGGCAAGTCTCTTTTTACATTCAGTGATGAGATTTTCTTGTCTAGTAAAGAATAAGTCATCCACATATAGCAGCAATATTACTGGCTCATTGTTCATGATTTTGAAGTAGAGGTTAGAGTCTACTTTACTCTTGGTAAAGCCTAATCTTGTCAAGAAACTATCTATACGTCCATACCAAGATCTAGGAGCTTACTTCAATCTATATAAGGCTTTCTTCAATCTGTAGACATGAGACTTCATGTCTTCAACCTCAAATCCTTGAGCTTGCTCTATATACACTTCCTCTTCGATGACACCATTTAGGAAAGTTGTCTTCACGTCCATCTGGTGCAGCTTCCACTTCATCTTAGTTGCAAGAGCTATGATGGTTCTGATCGAAGTGTATCTGGCCACAGGAGTGAATGTCTCTTCATAGTCAATGCCTTCCTTCTGGGAAAATCCACGAGTGAAAAATCTTTCTTTATACTTCTCAATACTTCCATCAGAAGCATGTTTTATTTTGAAGGGCCATCTGGAGGATACCACACCTTTATTCTTCAGTCTGGGAACTATTTCCCATACTTCATTCTTCATTATGGATTGGTATTCCTCTGTCATGGCATCTGCCCATTATTTCCTCTGAATGCCTTCTTCAAAGAAGGTAGGCTCCTCTTCTATGAGATCACACATCAAATCCATATAATTGGAGAATGGCTTTAGTATTTTCACCTGTCTCGTAGTTCCTTGGGGAACACTGTACTTCTCTCCATATTGAAAATCTATCTAGCCCAAGCTGGCTTTATTTTATGGAGGATCATTATCTAAGGAGGTTCTTTCACTTCTACTATATCATGGTCTTCTAGAAGTTCCTCATCAGGGGAAGTTACGACTTCCCTCACTGGTTCTGCAACTCTGGGAACCTCCCTCACTGTAGTACTGGGGATTACAGGTTCTTCTTCATATACTTCTTCAAGCTATCATAGTTTAGATTTCTTGAGCACTGCATCTTCATCAAAGGTTACATTCCTACTAATCTCAATGTGATTTTGACTTGGTATATAGATTCTAAAGGCCTTGGAGACCTCACAATATCCCACAAATATTCCCTTCTTTCCTGAAGGGTCCAGCTTGTTTCTCTTTTCTTTAGGTATATGAATAAACATTAGATAGCCAAATATTTTGAGATGGCTTACCTCTGGATTCTTTCTAGTGAAAATCTCTTCTGGTTTCTAGAGCTGAAGTGCACTATGGGACAATCGGTTTTGCACATATACAAATGACATTGCTTCTTCTGCCCATAAGCACATAGGAAGATATTGATCATGGATCATAGTCTTCATAGCTTCCAGTATGGTTCTTTTCTTTCATTCAGCTACATTGTTTTTATGGGGATTATAGGGAGTAGTGAGTTCCCTCTTGACCCCAACATATTTGCAGAAGTTCACAAACTCTTTTGAGGTATATTCTCCTCCATTATCTGACCTGAGTATCTTAATCTTCCTTTCAGAAAGGTTCTCTATCAAGGTTTTGAATTCCTTGAACTTGTTGAACACTTCATATTTAGATTTAAAGAAATATATCCAGGTTTTACGAGAGTAATCATCAATGAATGATACGTAATATACATACCTACTAATGGAGGATGATGGCATTAGGCCACATACATCTGAATGGATGATTTCTAGGACTCCTTCTGTCTTGTTGTCCCTCTTCAGAAACAGGTTCTTAATGTTCTTCTCTTGTGCACATCCATTGCATATACCTTTATGGTCACCTTTGAGTTCTGGAAAACCTGTGACTAATTTGCATATGTATGGTAGTGCCTTGTAGTTGATGTGGGCTAACCTTCTATGTCAAATTTCACATGAGTTTTCAATGGCGTGGGTCATGGTAGCCTCTGAGTGACCATTTACTTTATACAAGCCATTTTCTTCACTTCCAATGATGATTGCTTCATTTAAGGTTTCTCCTTTATCCCACATAAGAACTTATCCATCTATAAAGGAAAATATGAATCCTTTCTTTTCTAAAGATAAAATGGAGAGTAGGTTCTTCTTCAAGTCTGGTACATATAGTACATCCTTCATTTTTAGTGAATTCCCTAAATTCAGTTTATGGTTTGATTCTCCCACTCCCTTGATGGGATATTGGTAATCATATCCAAGTGTCACTTTCTGAGAAAACTTCTTTTTTGATATACATGAGAGAATGTTTCTTTTTCGTGTCATGTTCTTGGATGCACCACTATCAATGAGCCAAGTGTCCTCTATAGGTGTTACAGATCCTGAGAGGGTTGAGATCAAGACATGGTCTTTGATCTGCTCCCTTATCATCTTTGTGGGTGGCTCTTCATCTTTGACTACATAGGCATGGATCCTCTTTTGTTTTTTCTTGTATTCTTCTCATCTAGATAGACAAAACTTCACAATGTGTCCCATCTTGTCACAATGATAACATTGTACAGATGAGTAGTCCATTTCCTTTCGTTGTCCTTTCTTCTGAAATCTCCTTGGATGAGATTCATTATGATTGAATTTGTTTGACTGGTGAGGCTCTTTATGAGACTCCTTTTGGAAGTATGGTTTCTTCCTTCCTCCTTTTGTGTGATTAGCTAGGGCTTGATCATCATCCCTTTCTAGTAACGCTTCACGATTCACTACTCTTGTTTCTTCTTGGATGCATTCTTCCCATAGACTATCAAACTTCAGTTTCTCCATTATGGAACATATCATTTGGATGAATGTATCCCAAGGTCTTGTGAGACTATTTAGGTTCATCATTATGAGTTCATCTTCATCTATGGTATCTCCAACAGCTTCTAGTTGTTCTTTGAATTCTGAGATTCTGGAGAAGTATTCCTGAATCATTTCTCCTTTCTGCATCCTTGTATTCTTCAGTTAAGTTCTTAGATTCATCTTCTGGTTTATGTTCTTTCCTTCATATAGTTTGGTCAAGGCATCAAAAATTTCTTTCCAAGTCTTCTTAGATGACACATAAGGAATCAAGTGGTCTTTGATTGAATTTGCAATGATTCTTTTGGCTCTTATTGTGTTCTTTTGATGCTTTTCCTTTTCTGTAGCATCGACGAGTTCCAGTACCTTTTTTTTATGAATCTTTCTAGGTCATTCTCTTCAAGAATGAGGCCAATCCTATACTTCTAGTCATTGAATTTTCCCACTCCTTCTAGCTTGTCAACAAGCTTAATGCTTGTAGACATCTTTACCTGGAGCTAGGAAAATGACCAAAAAATAAAAGTGCTCAAAATCAAAATTTGAACTTACCAGGCGGTGCGCTTGGCTGAGGTGAGCAGACTGGTGTGTTTGGATCTGAGAAAATCCAACTTTTTCTCCTCCAAATTTGATCTATGGATTTTTGGACTGGTGATTCTAGTACCTCTAGTACTCTGGTACTTTTGGTACTTCTGGTGCACTGGTTTTTTGGTACTTCTAGTACTTTGCGAAACTAGGGTTTCACTTTTCGAGAGATCCAGCCACTGAAAAGGTGCACTGAGAGTGAGAAAGTGATCCTTAGGGGAAGGCACACTTTTCTAGATGGTTTTGGGGCTAAAAAGATTCACCATCAAAAAGCCCTAATTTTCATGTACAGCAATAGTGACATTTTTCACTTGTGAAAGATGCTTCCTTCAACTTGGCTCTGATACCATGTTAATGTTTAATCCATTATTATAGTTTTTTGAATTTCATTAGATAACAATAGCATAATCCAATATCACTAAGAAATACACAATCACAAGAGACACAACATTTATCCTAGGAAACCCTCTAACGGAAGAAAACCCAACAAAACTTCCTTAATATAGATAGCCAATACAATGCCAAGAGATCTCTTAAACTAATATAGAGAGTCCTCTCCCAGATATGCACCACTCTCTCTCTCTCTCCTTCTTCTCCAGCAGCAGATCCAAAACTTGTCTCACAATGAGCAAGTGAGTTGTGTGTCTAAGTGAGGCGTTAGCCTCCTTATTTATATTACACTAGCACGTGTGAAGTGTCTCTTCACTAGAAAGGCCGACTTCTCCAACTGGGTGGTTATAACCACCTTAATTACATTTTGGGGCCTCTTTAATATCTGTTGGAGACGACTTCTTATTCTGCCTATTATAATTAACATTTGACCAATCCGCAAAAGGGGATTTGGTCCTATTACAATAGATGAAATGATCAATCCACAATGGGGATTGATCCAATGAATAATATATCAAATAATAATAAGAATACTCTTTCTAGTTACATTATTTCAACAACTTACCCCACTGGGGCCCACAGGACTTTTGGCGCTTCATCTCCTAGGGTTAGGTTTTTGGATGTATAGGGTTTTGGCATTCATGTTTATTCTAAAAATTCCTTCAGAGCCTCATTGTAATCATTTTCTTTCGAATGATCATAGTCATCACATATATTCTCAAATATAAGCTACCGCCATTCTAGCAATCTTGTTTCCAGTCTACATTTTACAATTTTCAACATATTTCTTATTTAATAGAATTCAAGTTTTATTGTATCTCTATTATTGTTCACCATTTCTCTGTGTTAATATTATAAATATGTAGTTTCATTTCATTCCTCTCATAAATATGGATCGATATTATATGATATATGTAATCTTGAGGAAGTGAAATTTATGGTTTCTCTACTTGGAACACTCTTGGGGAACCTTAGGATATCAATTTCATGGATTTTCCCATCATGACAAACATCAACTTATCACCTACTAGAAATCATATTTTACTACATTCAATTTTGATTTCTAATTATTTCTTTCATTTATGATGGATGAATCAATCCATCTAGGATGTGATCTGAAATTACTTGAACCTTTCCAAAGTGTCTCAATTGCTACCATTTCCATAATCATTTCCTCTTGCTTCTCACAAGGTTGAAGATGATAATATGAATGTCTCACATTATTATCATTAATGACAAAAGAAATACAAACCTTAATGTGCAATGTTAATAATTTTTTAATCATATTTTATGACTAAAGTTTGATGGTGGACTAGTATCTTTAGAAGATAGATAGAATTGGAGTCTTATGGTCCTATTTTTTTAATTTGATTTATTATGATTTTAGTTACAAGACATAGTGTCTAGAGAACCCCAATATCACAACAATCAATGACACTAAGTCTCATGTCGAAGGGAATGTTGTGCGAAATCACATAATGACTATCTCTCATAAAGAAGGTTGTGATATTTGACTGGATGGAAAGAACATGAATACTTTATGAATTCACATTTACATAAGTTTTATAATGGTCAATATAGTTATATTTTACATTATCTTAGCGTGCTTTCCTCAATATTAATTTAATTTGGTATTTATTTTTCTTTTTTTTTTAATTTCATTTTAATAAGTTAGTCATTTAGAGGAATAGTTTTCCCCAAACTATATAGTAGCTAATCATACCATTCTCTTTTTTAATGCAGGTTTGGAAATGGCTTGTGCAACCAACAACTTAGAATTTTTCTCTTGAAATGAAAGAAACTTAGAGCACTGTTAATCTAAACTTGGCTTCTCAAATTCCTTTGCAACATTTTTTTAATCAACCAAGATTGTCACCAACTTAATAGTTGATCATAAGTATATTGTCATTCATGTATTCAGATATTGGTTTTTGATCTCGTTAATGTTTGCAATCATTTTAATAATTATTTTGATGACCTCCAGAATTGTAATATCTCCTCTTTCCCTCATAAAATTGAATCATTTAAATATTTGGGATTAGTAATTTCTTTTCTGGTAAAGAGAAATTGATGTTTTGGTGACGAATATCAAATGAAATGGTTTTTGTTGAAAAATTCATTATTTCAAATGTGTAAAGGACTTTCTCATTCTAAGAAATATTGAGAGATTAAGGGTTTGTGGAATGTTTCATGTAATTGGTTTTTGAACATCTATTTTGACTAAATCTATCCATTAACCGATTATTTCTAGATTCACATAAGCTTGTTTTGTTGCACTAAATTAAAATAAAATTATATGTGATAGTTGGATTAGAGGATTGTGTTGCAAATATTTTTCACTAGATTACCAATTCTCATAATCTTTCTTGGTTTTCATTTCATATATTTACTATTAGAATCTTTCTATTGTGCTTGATGTTGAATGATTAAAATTATTTGAATAATTATTTCCCTTGATTTACTTTCCAAGCTATCATGTCCCCATTTTTTAGCTTCCCCATTTTGTAGTAGAAGGGACTTCCATGGCTTGTCATTGGAGAAAAAGGAGTAAAAAGGGGGTCATTTAATAACAGTTAGTTAGGAGATGTTATGTTTTTAAAGTGACATTATGTAAATAAAGTAACTTTAGATTAATAAGTTACTCAAACATTATTAGTGTGAATTTTAATATCAAAGTGCAAATTAGAGGGGAAATAAGGGTTATATTTTATTTAGTCAAAAGGGGGAGAATTCTAGAAGTTATATTTGATTTAGTAAAAAAGGGGAGATTCTAGAAGCTACATTTGATTTGGTCAAATAAGGAAAGTTCTAGAAGGCATGGAAAATGGATAACAGGAAGGGTAGAGCCTCACTTTGGCATTAGGATTTGATTAACCTCTTGTATGATGATGTTGGATCCATTGTTTCGTTAGGGATTAGAAGCACCCTTTCATTGTTTGTTGGTCTTGTTTCGGTGGTGCAATATCCACCCTAGATAAACAAGAAGGATGATCCATCCATGATCTTAATTGGAGCTTCATCTTGGGTTTGTTTCTAGTTTTGGGTTGTAGTGCTTTGCTTGGAGAGGTTGTGGCACTTTGAGGGTTGGATCTCATATGTTGAGTGGGCCACGACATGATAACATGTTTTTGTCTTCTATTGTGTGCTTTCCATTTATGTATTGCAACTTCCCTAGAATCCTTTGGATCGTTGTATTAAAATATTATTTCAAAATAAAATACCACCTATTGTCTCTTCTATTTCTAGTGTATTTATATTACAGGCAATATGTTTGACAAAATTTCTATTAGTAGAATGCATGCAAACTATTTGTGAAAATTTATCAACCAGATTAGAGTATCAAGAACATTTATTTCATAGAAGGACATAATATCCCATCCCATTCTATTGGGGATATTACAATGGTAGTAGAACTAGTTATCTTTCCTATTGGACACACCTACCACACTTAGAGGGAGGGGGTGAATGAGTGTGGGGATATTTTTCCCAAAACTTCCCTCTTACACAAAAACTCCTTAGTTAACATTCAACATTTGCTCATTACTCATTATTTTCATTTATAATCAGTTAGATGTGAATACATATCAGCAAAATATATCAACAACATATCATCAACAAATCATCTCCACAAGGAACACAAAGAACACAAGATGTATGTACAATTTTTATTTTTATTACGGACTTCAATCCGGGGGTTTTTCAGCAACAATTGAATAGAGTACAACTATACAAGAGCACCAAAACTATATGCAAGACTCATCTTACATTCTCATCACAAACTTAGATGAGGCAACAATCCTCAACAAATATCAATCTCTCAACATAAACAAGTGCATCAACCATGCACCAACTTGTTCCAAACAACCTGTAATCAACCTGTACCATAAACAAGTGCATCCAACAATGTACAAAGTATATACCAATCATATGTCAACTACTCATCAACAATGAATCATCAATATGTACCAATATCATCAACTATACACCTCATGTATGTGCCAACTCATCAATTGCTTGTCTCATCCATGACTAGTTTTGGATTAGTCAACAACCCCAAATTGAAATAATCATAACTTTGTACCTGTAATGAATAAATATCTGAACCCGATATACAATTTTTTTCAATGTGTTTTATGCAATTCCACCAAGTGGCACTACTTGTAACCTCTCAGAAAAGGAGTTATAGCAAAAATGACATACCTTGTTGAATTTTGGCTTATTCTAGAGAGCGACCTTGTAGAGAGTTCCCCGCACAAACTGTTTGTTGAATTGATCTAAAACTATTAAAAAACATAATAAATATTTTACCCTAATTAACACATTTGGTCTCACTGAATTTGGATCTTTTATGAAGAAGTTGTGACGTTTTTACCCGAAACACCTATTTTTCACTAGTTTTAGGACTAGCCACAAACCCTATTTTCCACAGAGTGTAAATCCCAAAATACAACGACCCATAAGCTAAATTTATTACCACAGATACTTGGGTATGTTTTCTAAATGGAATAGAAATTTCATGGTCTAAATCATTATAGAAAAAAATTTATAGAGAAAATGGTGAGATGACCTGTAAATAACATACCTTAGAAAGCATCAACAAAAGAATTTATCCTCCCTTCAATTTCGACCCTCTTTTATTCACCTCCTTCTGAAATTCAGCTTAGATATCCTTGTTTACCTCAGTCACCTTTATATATTCACTATTCTCAAGTGTTCGACACCAAAAATTCTCAATAATCTCTCATAAGAAGCTCTCCATCGATACTCCAAAAGATATTCTCACAAGAAGCTCTCCATTGATCCACAAAAAGGATGATCTACAAGAGACCATTGTTATATTTTTTATACTTTAATCCTCTAGGTCACTTAACCCATTTTTAGGTCACTTAACCCATTTCTAGGTCACTTAACCTATTTTTCTTATTTTAGGGTTAACCACTTTCCATAAATAGAAATTTCTCCAATATTTTATAATTTAAATATTCCTTCTTGGTTTTTTCATCTTACTTTATCATTTCTTGATTTTTTCAATTCTCTTTATTATTTAAATAATCCACCTTTACCTTGTCACCTTACTTTATCAATTAAATAAGTATTTCTTCTTTTAGGTCACTTAACCCATTTCTAGATCACTTAACCTATTTTCCTTATTTTTAGGGTTAACCACTTTCCATAAATAGAAGGCTCTCCAATAATTTATCATTTAAATATCCCTTCTTGATTTTGTCACCTTACTTTATCATT
>JZKD02S0134415.1:310628-326266 GCA_000966675.3 Picea glauca
CTCCTATATTTTAGGGGAGAATATTCCCTTTCAGTTGACACTTCAGTTTGACTAGTTGAGTTGAGTTTAGATGTTGCATTGGTTTTGTCACCATGCAACATTGGGATCATCACCATGATATTTTGAACTTTCCTTTGTATCATCACCAAACTGGCGCATTACCCTTGATTCCCTAAGTTAACTTCTCACTACTCTCTATTCATTCAGTTAACCGAAGACTAGTTGACTAGTTAACTCAAATAGGTGGCAGTTCACTACCGTAATTGCCTGAGAGACTAGACTATGTGGCAGTTTACTCCCGTAACTATTGGTTTCTGTCCATATCACTATAGACCACCACTATGTCACATTTTTTCTCCTCTTGTGTTCATTCATTGAGTTATACAGAGTACATCATGTGTAAATTATTCATTATTCAAATAGTTAATGAGAATTCTTTAATTCTTTCTCTCCTTCTTCGTCTTTCTCCAATTATCTCTGCAAATGTGTGTATTTTTGTTTAGCTAGATCTATTATGTGTAGGTTCAACACATTTACATGGTATCGGAGCCGATGGAATGCTAAGAAAAATCTACACCAAAAATTTTTGCAGGTACAAAAGATTGAAGACAACGGAAAGATGGATTTCCAAAAAGAATTCATTCTACACCTTAAAACTATTTTGCATGGAATGAGAAAATATCCATACATCTCCAAACCAGAGGGTTGTAAAGGTTAACCTTGAATACAAATACAGAACCGACATCAGCCATAGAAAAATCCAAGTACTTAAATTGCATTGATGAGGCACTTAGAACAATTTGCAGTCTCATTTCTCCCGATCTCGTTTTTCACATATCTTCCTGTAAGACTCCCAATGAAGCCTGGACCACCTTGAAAGAGATATTTGGAAAATAGGTTGAGATGAAGGGACACATGTTGGAGGTGGATGTTCTCACATTGGATCCAAAAATCTTCAATAATATCCAATATTTCTTTACAAAATTCAAGGATTTAATGTCGCAACTCAAAGCTTGTAGGGTTGATAAATCGAAGGAGGAGAAACAAATGGTTCTCACCATTATCTCCAATATTTGTCCTGAATTCTTTGTATTTGTATCCACATTCCATTTTGTTAGATTCACCTCCAGAGCCATCTAGAAGATGCCTTCTCTTGAGGAATTTATCAAATCCCCAACACAAGAGCAAACCAAGCTCATCAACATGGGCACAATCAAAGGCCCAAGGGTGCATGCACTCACTGTGCATGATGGCAGACAAAAATATTATAAATATAAATATAAATATCATGCACATTCGAAGAAGGAAGGGTACACAAAAACCTTCACCGATGCCTCCGGATCCAAAGGGGAAAAGGGAAGAAAAGGGGTGAAATGCACATACTATCACAAAGGATTCCATTCAAAATCTGAATGCATGAAAAAAAAATAGATATGATGTCTAAAATACTTCAAAAAACAAACCTTGGATATCGCATCCCCGAGGGTGTCAAGAAGAAGAAGCCAGGAGATCTGAATTCCAAGAAAGGCAATTCTAGCCATGCCTTGATTTCCATCAACTCCTCTCTCGATGCTTGGATCATAGATTCAGGAGCATCACATCACATGGATGCCTCAAAATAAGTATATTCTTCTTTGGATTCATGCAAAGGTCATCATATTTTGATGGGGGACAACTCTTCTGTCGAAGTCATCAGTAAAGGAAGGATTGCACTCACTAACGGAAGCTTCAAGAATGTGTTGCACGTTCCCAAACTTTTTGCCAACCTTCTCTCTGTGTATCAGATGAAGAATTCCAGCACCAAAAAGAAATTAATATTCACACCAAATTTCATGGACATCTATGACATGCAAACCAACTCCAGGGTTGCTACCAGTGGGGTAAATCATAAGTCTAGATTGTATACATTTTTTGGATTCATTGAACGTGATTTTTCTTTATTTCTTACTCATCTTGATGAAAGTAGTAGGATATATCAAGAAAGGTTTGGACATTTGAATTTCATATACATACAATAGCTTAGCAAGAAAATATTGGTTGATGGTCTACCAGACATCCATTTCTCTAAGGGAGTGTGTGAGGGATGTGTTCTCGGGAAACACCCTCAAGAGAAATTCAAGAAGGGAAAGTCTCAGAGAGCCTCTGCACCTTTAGATCTGATCCATAGTGACCTTATGGGTCTTTTTCCACATTCATTGAACATAAAAGTGAGGTTTGTTCTCATGTTTTACATGGATCTACTTTCTCAGAAAAAAATCCAAGGTCTTTCAACACCTCAAAGATTTCAAATCCATGGTTGAGACACGGTCTAGAAACAAGATTAAGGTCCTCTGAACCGATAACATAGGAGAGTATGTAAAGCATGAGATCAATAATATTTTCCATGAGGAAGGGATTCAGTTGCAACACATAGTTCCCTATACTCCACAGCAAAATGGAGTTGCTGAGAATAAAAACAGATCTCTAAAGGAGATGGAATCTTGCATGATGCATGCAAATTCACTACCATAGAGACTATGGGACAAAGCACTTAATTGTGAAACATAAATCCAAAACAGATCTCCCCATATATTTGTCAAGGATAAGACCCCCTATGAGGCTTGGAGTGGCCTCAAACCGGAAGTGACACACTTTCTCATTTTTGGTTCACGTGCATGAGCCCAGATTCCCTCTAAGAAGAGGAAGGCACTTGATCCACAGAGCACTGAGTGAATTTTTGTCGAATACCCTGATGGTGTGAATGGATATAGGTTTATTGATCTTTCCTTGGACTGACTCATCATTGAATGAAGTGTCCAATTCGAGGAAAGTGTCTCGCGTGCACCTTAGCATCCGCATGTAGACACTTTCATTCTTCCACCTATCCAAGATTATGAGAATGCACATGTTGACTCTTCTTCAGATGAGAGTTTTGATTCAGAGGACTCATATGATTCAGATTCAAAGTCAGTACAGTCAGATGCAGAGTCAGAGCATCCAGATGTAGTTGCAGAGCCAAAGCAGAGGCCCAAGTGGGCACAGACTACTCTTCAAGATGCAGGGGATCTCGTTGGTGATCCACTCAATACTAGGAGTAATGTTATAGGAAAATTCCCCTGTGGATAGGTGAATTCCCTCTTGGATATTAGACTCTTAAGACCGATATAGAAAGGTGCTAACATTGATCACTAACATCCCTTTAAACCTACCTAATATAATCTATATAGAAAAGGAAGAAGATATGAACCTTTTTAACGATGTTTTTCCTCACTCGATCTAGGTTGATCTTGATCTCCAAGCTCTTCAACAAAACCTGCAATCCAGTGAACAACAAAGAAAAAACATATTTCCTATTCTACCTTTATTATCTTCACACTAGATCTATCCAAAAGGAACAAGTCCATGAGAAATACACATAAAATTGAAGTAAACAGGCGAAGCACATATATATTAATGAGAACAAAGCAAAGTACTTAAAAATTTAGATGCAGGTGTAGTAGCCTCACCAAGCTCTCTTTGTCCAACCCCTTGCTCAAAATCTCCATGATCAGAATAACAATACTTTCACTGATTATTCTCCTTTACTTCTAATGAGATCATAAGACACAATATTTGATATCATATTTTTTAGAAGTTATTCATTGATTCTTCTCATCAACATACTTTTACATTCACTAAATTTGGAACCCCACATAACATATTCTACAATACTACTCGATAATAATCATATGAAGGAACCCCAAAAGAAAAAAAACCAAAGGAACCCTTATTCTCCCTACCCGTTACATATTTATACATAAGAGTTAGGATTTTAAACCATATTACATGAAAATATTCAGTTCACTAGCTATTCAACTGCTTTCTCTTGTTTTTCCATATGCATGTTGCTTTTACACTTTGCCTGGTTGTTCTTTCCTTCTTTTGCACATCCTTCCATATTTAGCATGTCGAGTTGTCATCTTTCTTTCATGTTTTATTCTCTCGCTTTCTTATCTTTCTTTATCCTGCTATCTGCGCACTTTTCTTCATTATGTTCACTTTCCCCCTTCTATGAACTATTCTCCATGATTGGCCTTAGTTGTGTGCTCCATATATTTCCTTCTTCTTCTGCGAACTTTTCCTATACATAGGATTTTTCCGAAAACTATATCCAAAACTGAAAAATTGTCTCCAAATCTTCCTATCCAATAGGCCCCCAACACTCACCCGTGGATCATCCTGAGACACTTAGGCATGTTACCTCCTCTTCCATATCGCAATGAAGTTTTGAGATGCAACCTTTGCTACCTCCACCTCTGTAATGATCGCGGCTTCTATTTATTCTATCTCATCTTCCCCCTACGTGGTCATGTTTATAAGTTTTTCCTTTGCTTTTCAATATCTTCCTACTTGACCTTACCCTGCACAGTGTCCAATTCTCCAATTACTCTCACTGCTTCTTCTTCTAGTGGTCTCAGTCTCCATTGAAGGATATTTTATTGATCCCTCATATTTTCTACCTCTATGTATGAATGCCTCTAGGCCAAAATGGTTGTCATTCTCTATGTTGGTGGAAGTGTCATTATCTTCTCTAAATATTGATGTGTTATTTCTTGTGCTTCTCTTAAGAGTGCTTCCACAACCTTCATCTTCGAGTCTTCTACCAACTAAGTCCATATATGTGAACTCTCCTCATAGATTTTGGCACATTCTCCTTCTACTTTCTTGATATTGGAAAATGTTGTCATTGTCATTCTCTCCCTTCCTTCGTGCACTTCCGATGGTGTTCCTAGAATTATCCACAATTTTAAGTCCTCAATTTCTCACGGAAGCCCTTAATGATGTCACTGACCTTCAACACTTTTTATTTCATAGTATCTTCTACTACTATAGGAACTTCTAGGATTTCTTTATATCATTTTTGGATATCTTCTTTGGTTTTGTGTGCTATGCTTTCAACCTCATCCTTTTCCTTTAAAGCTTTCTTGGCCCTCTCCTCAGCCTTGTCTTTATTATTTATAACTTCTTCTACTCTTCCTTCAACTTCCTTCTTTTGTTGAAGTGTCGTGTCATACTACTCCTATAATTGGGCTCTTTCATCCCTTATTTATTCTATCTCTTTGTGTGCTTCATATCCTTTGTTCTTCATTTATTACAACAATACTACTTGCAAGTATTGTAGTCTATGGATGGGCATCCTTGATACGACTATGTTGAGATATCCCAATGCATTTACTTGCTCCGGTAACTCGTCTATTGGAAACTCCAGTGCACCTGTCTCAATATGTAAGGTTATATTCCTTGTTGTTAGTTGTGTCAGAACTGGCTATGCACTTTCGAGTTATTTCCTTGGCACCATGGATGGAACTTACTCGACCATATCATCTTTCATGATTCTCATTTCTTCCAACATATGTTGGAGTGTTTCCAATTGTTCTTGCACTCTCTATTGTTTCTCTTCTTTCTTCTTTGTGGCTTCTTCTATAACTTCCTCTGTGGGGTCCCTTACCTAGTAGCCTATGCGGTCCATGTCATCACTAGTTAAGGTATACATTGGGGTTTCCTTATGCGCCTTGGTTTTCTTGCATGCATGTCCTTCTTGTTCCTTCCTCTTATCTTTATTTTCCCTCTTAATATTGGAACTGTCAGTTTATCTTGTATCATGGATGGGCCAAGCTTATCTCCTACGCCATTATTTTTCTCATTCCCCTACTGGTCATATGGTTCCTCATCGCTCTTATCCTACTCTTCTCCCTCATTCGACTGCCTTGTTTTCTCTACTAGGATTTTCCATCTCTCCTCCCAGTCATTCAATATTGAGCATATGTCCTCTGATGTCAACCTATAGTGGTTTGGAAACCATTGGCATGTTGGGTCCTTCTTGTCCTTCACATACATATGGTGCATGCCTACTTTAGATTGTGTGATATCATTATATGTCGTTACCATCTCTGTTGATATGCACAGTGTGTTTTTAACTTGATATGTGATGTTTTACAGGTATACATAAAATGTAGCATTATTGTCGTTATGTCTTCTCTTAATCATCGAATTCCATAAGTTGGCATATCTCCCACCTAGATTTCCTCTTCCTTATATGTGCATATGTTGATAATACCCTATTTCTTTCCAACCGACCAGAGTGATAAGAATTAAAAACCATGTGTAATTGAACTCGATGCCCTTCTCCTGGGCCTCAATGTAGTCCTATAAAAATCGGTTTACTAAAATGGTATACCAGTTCATTTGAACCCCTTCAACACATTTCTCTGTACCTGCAATGAATGTATTTGGGACCTCATCCTTCCTGCACCTATGCACCAACTTACAAGACAACACCTACATTGCAAACCGAACATTGGGGTCAATGATGTTTTTCACGTCCAGTCCCATGTTTCTCCTGAAGGTTTTGAATTTTTCTTTCATTGTTTCTGAAAGTGCTCTCTCTCCTACCTTCTTGAATAAAAGTTTTGGATCCTCACCTGCCTTTGGTAGCCTTGAAATTATTGTAATCATCATAGTATCAATCGATACTGGGCGATATATCCATATTGTGCCCCCATGGAAAAAACTGAGAAACACCTTCACACACAAATTAATCTCCAAGTTGCACCCAAAATGTGGGATTTCCAATAGGTTTAAGATGTCTTCCTTCTCCAGGCATGTCACCCACCTCTATGTGTCCAGCAGGATTTCTCATGTTCCTGGTACACTCCTTGTGTGTAAACATTTTTCTCTTTCCAACTCTAGGAATTTATGCTCATTGGCAATTTCATGGTCCATGAACTTCAAGACAACCACCTTACCGAGCATCTCCCCTTCAATGATTGCACTAGGCGGAAATGGTGATTTCGACAATGTGTATTTCCCATTTGTCAGGACATTGACTTGTGGTGCATTTTCTTTCCTTGATGGGAGGTATTCTCTATGGAAACTTTCCTTTGATGATGAATCCAAATATCTGATTACTTCCTCAACCTCTGGTGTATTTACTAGGCATTTTGATGGTTTTTTGGCTGCTATTGATGGTTCTCCAACCTTTGGTGATGCCATTCATCTTCTGTGATGGATTCATGGACTGACTCTATGTCGTTTCTTTGGTAGTTGCAGCTCGGCTCTGGTGCTCTCAATTTCACGTTGGTTTTCTCTTCTTTGCTCTCATTGTTGTGAGTGGGAAATCCCTCTATGGACTAGCACTAAGGGTTTTATCATGCATGCAGAAAAGACCTAAATATTCCTAATTTTTACCGTCATCCCGAACCTAATCCCCCTTATTCTTAAGAAAATACATAGTTAAGAAGATCAAGTGAACATACCTTATTTTTGGCATTTGATATCAATCCCTCTTCACTCTTGGTTTCTCTTTGACTGCAACTCCCTTCCAAGGCTAACATGCATTCACAAAAGACAAACAAAGAACTCCACATGCATTTGATCTATATATTAATGGGTTAGACATTTAATAAACATGTACGCAACAAACAATGAAAACCTCATATGGTGGGACAGGAAAAGTACTTATTTATTATTAACTTCACTAAAGCAACTTACAATGATGAAGCCGACCACTGCTCCATGAACCTGGTCCTGGGCTCCTCTTCAACTTTCCTCCAACTGCTTTTCTCTATATTTCTCTTTGCACAAGGATGGCTAAAGGTTGGGACAAGGGGAATTCTCAATTGGGTATAGTCTCTTTACTGTGATTTTCCTCCTTTCAAATGGGACCCTTACCCCTTCTTTTATAGGCTAGAAGGAGATAGGTATTTGGTCGAATGACCGACCATGCATGGTCGAAAGGTTTAGTTAACTTGCCCAAAGTTGTGTGTTCCATCAACAACTTTCCTTTTTCCTTTATTTTGTAGGTACACGTGGGTTGTATTGGAGAAGCTAGCATGTGCACTCGTGCAGTAATGGAGCAGGGTGTGTGGGACTTTATAAAGAGGGTTTTTAAGAAGAGTTGTTTAGTAGTATTTGGGCAAAGAAGGAGTCTGAGATGGCATGATTCCAGGTAAGTATGTTTGGTGCAATTTTAGGTTATAACAGATGCCCCCTAATGTGTGAGGTCAGAAGAGAATCTGATGATTGAAACACATTATCAATCTTCATCAATGTTCCAAATAAGTGAGCCCAAGGACCAAAAATCGGGAGGTTCCATCTGCAAAATAACAATTGTCTCGCTGAGGTGGGCATACCCATGCTCGGGATGAAATAAAATCATGGCTACCAATCAAATAAATTGTATATCCATGTCATATAACTATATAAAGTGTAGCCGTGAGCAATACATAGCGTATCTACATCTCAAAATAAAAAAGATATACATGTATAGTATCCATCTTCTAGAAGCTGATAAGGACTGATGGATGGAGATGAGGTCTTCAGAGCTCGAGAAACAACTTCAAAATCTTCAAAACTCAAGTAGGAGTGTAATATGAGTGTATGAATTTACTACCCAGAAGTCTTTGATGGTTCATCAGTCATGGACTAGAGAATCTTCATGATCGAACTAAAGGCTTCATTGATTTATAACAAAGATTTGATTAGACTTTCGGGATGGCTTAGCATGAGGGAAAGAGACAAATTGCAGAGGGGCCAACTCAGGCTTGGAAAAAATTCCCTTGGAAAATAGCATGACAAATGATGAGACTCGTGCAGCATGGAATTAACATAAGTTCATGAGGTAGGAGGCAACGCAAACTCTCCATATGTCTGGAAAAATAACCAAACGGAGGAGGACACAGCTCAATGTAGCAGGAACAACTTCCTAAGGTCATATTAAATCCCAGGACTTGACGAACAAACAAAAGGATGTGCTTTATCCAAGGGTGACTCATTGTGATGCCAATACAAAGAACATACTTTTCCCTTCCTCTTTTTGGGGTATATTTGATTTTTTTTGTCTTTTTCAATAATTTTGGAAAAGCAATAAAAGAATCTTACATTACAAAGGAGGAAGGAGTTTCGCAAACATATGATTTCGAGGCTCAAGGACAAGACTAATGTTCAAAGCAAGGACACTCGATAAAAATCCCTCCTAGGGCCAAAGGTGTCAAGACACAGAGGCAAAGTGCTACAGGGCTTGTATAAGGAATGCTTCAAATGGTTCAATTGAGAGAAACATGGAGATGGCATTAGGCCAAATACGTGGGTATGCAAATGCAATTAATAATACACACAATGGTGACATCCTTCAATGTAAGTTTAACGAGCCTAGAGAAGGTAAGCTCGGTAGTTTTTCATATTTAGAGAGTTTAAAAAACATAAAAGGAGACTCCAATGGGGTGTCTTTTTCGAAGGTAGTCTAGTCGGTTCAAAAAAGAGGTAAACTAGCACTGACAAGACGTCTATTCAAAACCATTTTAACGAGTGTGATAAAGACAAGATCACTCGGCCATTTTTTTCATTTTTAAGGAGTCTGAAAAAAGATTAACTATGGACACCGCCAGGAATGTTCTTCTGGACCATTTTAACGAGTGTGAAAGAATAAGGTCACTCGACGATCTTTTCAATTTTAGGGAGGCTGAAAAGAGATTAACTATGGACTCTGTGGGGGTTCCTTTTTAGTAAATTTAGTCCCTCAGGCCCAAAAAAGGGTTAAAATTATACCTGAGAATACTCTTCTAGATATCCGATGCCTCTAGAGTATACCTTTGTTTGTATAGTTGACCGTCTGGGCCAAAAAAGGGGTAAACTACCGCCAGACAGACGTGACCTCAAATTCCAGTTTAGCGAGTGTGAAAGGCCACAAGATCGCTCGGTAATCTTTTTATGTTTAGAGGGTCTGAAAAGGGATTAAAAGAAGACCTGTTATGTTTTGGGGAGTCTCGAGGGTGAGGTCAAGAGTGATAAGTAATCATGCAAACGAGGCTCAAACTCGTAATCAGGGAAAATATAAAATGGACTCCTGAGCCTATAGTCGTTAGTGACAGCATGCACACCATCATGCAACCAGGATCTACCTAGTGCATCCATGTTATGATAGGCTCTACCACCAAATTACAACACTTCTAAAGTAGTAAAGAGGGTTCTGTGTCGCAACTCGGTGGGATCGATCCTATGGCAAAGAGAAAAAGACAATGAGAGGTAGAAAGTGGAGGTGGAATCCTAACTTAAATGCAATGAGTCAGAGAATTACAAGTGCATGTGTATGTCTTTCTTATATGTGTGTGAGATGCCAATCTAAGATTTGATTAGCTAGAGTATATGTGACTTGGTTTAATCTCCTAGGAACATGAAAATATGTAATATAATCAAAGCTTCATTCTAAGAGACGTACCCTAAGGAATCATCGGTGTAAAGTAGGATCATGAACACAGTAGACACTATTTAAATGAGACACAACCAGTTGAGCGTCTAAATAGACCCGGAGATGAGATATACCAAATGACAGCGCGTAATAAGCAACTCAATAATTGCATTGTATTCGGAAACATTGTTTGTGGTGTCACCTAAACATATATCTCTTGAAGACAATAACTGGCCCTGAGGTGTAAACATTACCCAAGCTGCGGAGGCAAGCCTCTGAGTGTGTCAGCTAGCACCATATGCATACCCAACGAACACCTCTGATTCACTTGACATCTGCACCAGTGACAAAAGATAACATTAAAAATGACATGTCCATAAAACCAAAAGAAACCAGAAAGTAATAGGACATAGACTATACATATGTTACAAAAAATTACCCAAGGTGACCTACCTATGAGTAATACTCCTTGAGGTAGAGCCCATTTCTAGGCTCTGCCAAATCATTTCCCTCAAAGTCTACCAGATGATAAGTGCCCTTTTTTAGAATCTCTTTTACGATGAAAGGTCTGAACCACATGGGTTTGAATTTTCCTGCCCCCAGGGAGTCCTTATCCTGGTCATAAACCAGGACAAGGTCGCCTTCAGAGAAAATCCCCTAGGATTTGATTAGCCTTGTTGGCCAGGGCCACATCACGACGCTACTCATCGAGCCACTCAAGGTATAATAACCGCTCTTCAAGTGGAGAAGTGTCCGATAGTAACTGTACTACAAACTTTAGGGATGGGATCTGACATTCTATAGGTAAGACTGCTTCCAGCCCATAAACGAGTTGAAAAGGTGAGAAACCAGTTGCAGTCTTAACAAACCTTCAGTAAGCCCATAATGTTGAGTATAACATCAAATGCCAATTTGAATTGGCCGAATTGATCGTTCATTGTAGGATGGTCTTAAGATATTTATTTACATCTTCCAGCTGACCATTCACTTGGGGGTAGTAGGGTGATGAATGTTCTTTCCGCAACCCAAGATTTGTTGTTAATCCATTCATCATTTGGTTCTAAAAGTGATTGCCATGGTCAATGACAATCTCTCTTGGGATGTCGAACATTGCAATTAACTCATTGAACAAAAAGAGAGTTGCAGTCTCTCCATCATACTTAAACGTTGGCATAGCTTCGATCCACTTCGTGAAGTAGTCTATGGCTACAATGATATAAAATTTCCCCCTTGCTGAAGGAGGGTTGCATGTAGTGTAATCAATTCCCCACTTGGTGAAGGGACCAACTGTGATGATAGGAAACATGGGAGTGGGATGTGACCTCATATTCCAAGAGAAGATCTGACATGGGTGGCACTTCTTGACTGATTTGATACAATCTTTGATTAGTGTCGTCCAGAAGTAATCAACTTGTAAAATCTTTTGGGATGTTTCCAACCCAGACAAGTGACCGCCACATCCTCTAGTATGGCAATCGTTAAGCATGATTTCTTCTTCTTCATGAGTGAGGCATTGGCGAAGAACGCAATCCACACCTCGATGATAGAGAGTGTCCTTGAGGATGAGATAATTTTTGGCCTGATGATGTATACGGTGACGTTCATCACGAGAAGCAGAGGTGGGGCACTTCAAAGTCTAGAGATAGACAAGAATATCTCCATACTAGGGGTATGAAGATGCTATCAGGAACATATCTCCTTGAATAGCCAATTCTTCAGGCATAACATCACCTGACTCAACCAGAAGTTCTGAGATAAGTTCTGTGAATACCAGTGATTTTTTGGATTTCACCGAAACGAAATCTAAGTCAAATTCTTGGAGGACGACTATCCATCTACTGATCTTTCCATGGATTACCCGTCTTGTCAACAAGTATTGTAACAGATTCACAACATCAATGATGGTGGTCTTGCAAAATAGAACATAATGACGAACTCGTTGGACAACATGGGCTGCTTCCAATGCAAGTTTTTTGATATGAGAGTAATTGAGTTCCAGTCCAACGAGGCCTCGAGTCAGCTAATAGATCACATGTTCTGAGAGAAAACCATCTTCCTAAACTAAGACCATGCCGATGGTTGACTCTGTTGTAGCCAAGTATAATAAGAAATATTTGTTATAATTGGGTGGTTGAAGCATAGGGGCAGTTGTGAGGGCATGTTTCAATGCTTCGAAGGAGCGTTGAGTGGCATCGTCCTAATGAAAAGGAATGCTTTTCTTCGGTAAACACATAAATCTTGGCATAGTTGGTGATGAAACACCTCAAAAAGTTCACTTTTCCTTGTAGACTCTGAGGTTGAAGGATTGTGCGTGGGGGAGGCAACTGAACTATTTTCTCAACCTTGAGAGGATTGACCATGATCCCTGTTGTTGACACTATGAAACCTAAAAAATGCCTTGATGTTATGCAAAAGATGCACTTTTTTGGATTCAAGTGAATCTGGAGGTAGCGACATCGCTCAAAGATAAGTTGGAGGTGTGTGGGATGATCTGTTCTCTTGCGAGATTGTGATGCTAAATCATCTAAATAGGCTTTGACTATATGCTTGAGATCATGGAAAGAAAAAGACATGGCCCGTTGGAAGGTAGATCCAGCATTTTTTAGACCAAAAGGAATCTTACGATAGGAAAAGGTACCCCATGGACAGATGAAATTTGTTTTGTACTGGTCCTCAGGTTTGATCTATATCTGATTATATCCCAAAAAACCATCCATGAAAGAAAAAGCCTTGCAACTAGCGCATTCATCAACTATATGGTCAATGAATGGTGTGGAAAAATTATCTTTTGGACAGGCTTTGTTCAAATCACGGAAGTCCATACATACATGAATCATGCCCTATTTCTTGTTGACTGACACAGGATTTCACACCCATTGGGTCAAATGGACAGGATAGATAAAACTTGCTTTGAGCAGTTTCTCTACTTCCACCTTAATAGTTGTTTCTTTCCTAGGATTAACTAGATGAAGCTTCTGTTGAACTGGCTTGGCATCTGGATAAGTTGTGATCTCATGTTTGACTATTTTTGGATCAATGCCTAGCATTTCCTTGTAAGACCAGGAAAAAATGTCACAGAATTCTTTAAATAAGTCGGTATAAATTTGAATCTCTTTGGGGGAACAGTCAGCTCTAATGAAAACATTCTCCATGACGCTAGGGGTTTTGGAGATATTAATCTGTATAGTTTCAGCAATAGTTTCCATATTACCCTTGGCATAAGCCTCATGTCTAGCCAAGGGATTGATAGGAAAAGACCTATCTCCAGTCATAGTCAAGGTGAATTCCCCTGCTTTGAATTTTCTTAGCTCTAGGAGGAAGTATGATCTGTGATGGAGATCGTCCTAGGGTTTCTCTAGACTAGTGATTACTTCAATGATTGCTTCATCTAAGGGAAAGATTAAGTCTAATGAATTGATACCAGTGAGGGAACCTTGAGCCCAAATAGACTCTAGGATCGGATCTAACGCTTGTGCCAGAGTTGGATCGGTGTCGACTGAAGCTTGATGGACTAAAGAGTACGCTGCTTCTGTTGTGGACAAGGGCATGGACATACCATGGTGCCCTGTCCCTTACATCATGGCTGATGGGGAAGGAAGAATCCATGGACCATTGAAGTAAGTCATGTGAAATGATGAAACTTGGAAAATATCAACCTTATGGTGGTCTGATGACCCCCGGTTGGGGATTGTCAATCATCAGGACCGTGGATGCCCCCAATGAAGGGTCAGGTATGGAGAAGGACAATTGGTCAATGGTCATGATCTGACCCTTGTTTGGAAGCAACAAGACCCAGAAAATTGTAGCAACCATTGCTTGCATGGCATAGGTCCAACTCCTACCTAACGAGATATTGTAGTTGAGGGATGCGTCGACTACTTCTCCCATGACACACATAGTCTTCCCTCCTAACTGCATGAGGAAAGAGGGGATGATGCCATGTGATTGGAATGAATGACCATCGAAAGCAGTAAGAAGAGTAGGTGATGGAGACAAAATGGGTTGGCCAATGGCCTTCCAACATGCCAACGACATGATGCATGTCGAGGCGCCCTCATCAATCACTGTGCAAAAAATGTTCCGAGTAAAAAATTTCGTGGGGTAAGCCACTACTATCTGAAATGCAACGTGGTAAGGGAGATGAGGTTTCAAGTCAATTGTATCTAGCATGATTGTACCCATATTACAAGTCTCGGTAGATCCTAATGCGGCTAACAAATCTTTCCTATGGGAAGGGAAGCTCTGGAGGACCTCCAAAGAGGACATCGCACAAGGGGTTTGAGATAAATCCTCCACCACAGAATAGTTATGGGCGTCCCTTATGCTTGGGTTGTGAGAAGATTTCTTGAACGCACCTTTTGGGATGCGTTTCATTGTTTTTCCCAAAGTCTTCTCGATCTGGAGAGGAAGAGATGGGATTTCAGATTCTTTTCTTTTCTCAGAGGTGCTTGGCTTATTGTAGTCATGTGCTCTAGTTGATATAAAAGCATCACCTTTCATCATATACACATTTACGGATGCAGGATTGTTCGAAAATGGAGAGGGTCCTTGACTTCCCCCTTCTGTGCTTGTACAGGCTCGGGTTAGGTTTTTCCCATGTTGGAATGAATTTGTTAACACGGCAGGTTGTTGTTGTGACATAAACATTTGGGCCTCTGGAAGCCGAGGGAACTGGTGGGTTGGGTGGTCTTCTACACACAAGTTACACAGATACTTCACCTTCCATTTCTCAGTGTTTCCCCCACTAGCATTATTAGTGAGTTTCTTATCCCCCTTACCCTTCTTATGTTGTTTTTTCTTTGCATAAGGCTATTGGGTGGCCTTCGGATTTGTCAATTGCACATTATGTACATCTGACATTTGGGTAGGTGGAGTAGCTAAAATAGTAGTTTGGTTGGCCGTTATGTGTTGTATAGATAATTGTTACAATTGTTTTGTTAGTTTTTTAGTGAGCTTGGTTTGTGTTGAACCTACAATACCATCGGCATGTGGTCCAACTCTTTGTCTAGTCTTATCAAGTATGAATCATGGTGCATCCAGAAAAATCTTGTACAGTAAACCAGACTGAGAATAAATGAGCTCAAGTTGTTGAGCTCTCATGATGGCATCTTCTTCGAAAAACACTCTCGACGTTGCAACATATTTGGATAGTTGGGGAACCAAAGACTTAAGGAACCACTCAAGCAGGAATGCCAGTGGGACCGGTACCTTAATCAAACTCTTCGGGTGTCTCCATTCTCGGATGTGATCAAAGATATGGTCCACTTTTGTCTGTTCGAAATTGGCCAACAATTCTGTGTCGATGTTGTATCTCACAGCTAATTGGAAATGCTTTAGGAATGCCATTGCCAATTCACCGAACGAAGAATATCTCGAGTGGTCAAGCTCAATGTACCATTTCACAACACTCCTAATGAGAGTGTGTTGCAACAAT
>JZKD02S0134415.1:332160-342480 GCA_000966675.3 Picea glauca
TTCCTTGAGAAAATGGTGGTCATTCATGGCTTTTTATAGCCAAGCATTGGGTTATTATGTGGCCTCTTTTGAATGTGAAAAGGGGCTCTTTAGGGAACAATTAGGTCTTTGACCATCCCACCATGAGGATTGAGCTCAGATTTGGTGTCAAATCGACTTGGGAGCTGATCCATTAGTGGTTGGGAGGCCGACCAATTTCAATAAATGCATCATTTAGCAGGCGCGTAGGTTTTTTGCCTAACAGTCGCACCTCATGCACGCAGTCGCACCTCATGCACGCAGGCGCGCCTTGTACGATGTTGTTACGCGCGCACGCACGTGCGCCCATGTTCTGCAAACCGCCTTTGAATTTTTTATCATTTGTATAGTTTTTTGACCCTTTTGCAATGCTGAGGAATTAATCCTGTGCCATGAATGACTCCAGTCCTGTGTTGACGATGCGGAGTTCTTTTCGCCCTGTGCGGACGAAATTTCAGTGATAACAGTGGTTACCATTTTTTGTTTCAAGGTGTCCAACCCCTTCTGACATTCCTCATTCCATTGAAACTTTTCTTCCTTCCTGAGAAACTCTTCCATTGGTTTTGTGATCTGAGCGTAGCCCTTAATAAATTTCATGTAATATATTGTATGAACTAGAGTTTGCCTCAGTTTTATGACTGATGTAGGTGGTTCTAACTCTAGAATGACTACAATCTTGGTTGGATCTACTAGCAATCCCTATTTACATACTACATGCCCCATCAAAATTCCAAATGGTGTGAAAAATATACACTTCTTCAGGTTCAATGAAATCTTACACTGTCTACACCTATCGAACATAATCCTGAATACTTATACGTGATCCTTTAGTAGAATGAACACAATCCAATCATCCAGATACACTTCAAGGAACTTATGAATAAATTCCTTGATTGGCACAACGTGATCTTATACATAAGGTGCATATCATGTTGATGCACCCCAATATTCTCCTAGTATTTATTTTCTTGCTCTCTGATATGTCTCCCTTTCCTACTGAGGATCAAAGGTTGGCATAGGCCCTCATGAATTCCTTACCCATTGCTCAATCTCCTTCCCTCCATTTATCATATCATCTCCTCTTCTAGTTCCTTCACATGTAACAACAACAATTCTTAGTCCTTCATTCCATTTTTCGGCTGATATATTCTGCACATTCAGATTTTGATTCTGGTTTTGGTTACCTTTTCCTACCATTTTGAAACTAGTTGAGGATAATATTTTGTCGCATGATCTAGTTCTCTACAGTATGTGCATGTTGTACATGGATTCAGGAAATCACGGTCCAAGTGTCCCGGTTGATTACAGTTATAACATATTATCGGTCCTCTTCTTCCTCTACCAAAATTTCCTCTTCCTTTTCCTCTACTAAAATTTCCTCTATTCCCTAGATTGAAACCTCTTTGATTTTATATTGCATACCAGCCCCTTCTGTTGCAGCATTCTTCTCCTAAATATTGTACATATATGATGTGTGTTCCCTCATCAAGTTGAATGCATGGAAATCCTTATCTTCATGTCCCACAGACTTGCAAAAATTGCAAAACAAGTTCCTTGGTGTACTTTGATACTTCTACAGTAATGGACAATAAGTAGGATGATGGCCCCATTTCTTAGATATCTTGTAGTACCCTCCTCCTAGTAATGTATACGACACTCTAGTTGCCAAATATTGCACGAATGTCAGGCATTCATCATTTTGATGGCCTTTGGTCCTACATTTGGTACAACAAACTTGTTCTTTTTTCTCCTTCCCTATTGTAAGATATTCCAATTGAATCGTCAATAAAAACAACTTCATATGAACTTGTGACATTCCCCCATTGTCTCCTATAGAGTATGACTCTAAGTTCATCACAATTTCTAGTGCCTCAAGATGCGAAGGAACCTTATGTTGAATCAATGGCCTACGAATGTGTGGTATAATACCTGCAATAAACCATTATTTATGTTGTTGATCTGGAATCTGGGATATGGAATGTTAGTCTTCCCATCACATCCTTAAACCTCTAATTGAAATCCCATATTGACTTTGTTTGCACATGTTTAATCTCCTTTGGTTCTGTGATGTAGTGCAACTCCAACTTTGTCTTCTTGAATTATTTTAGCATCTCTTTCCTTATATCTGCCAAATTCCTAGTTTGTCCTGTAGGAATGATACTCTGCAACTTCATATACAATACTAGTGTACAACCTATAAATGTTGTCGCTAATTGCGTAATATTCAAATCCTCATCCTATACATTCTTAGTGGCCCAAATTGTTTCACATACAATCAAATGTTGTTCTAGGTCCTCTGACCCCACTCCCTAGAACTCAGGAATTCTAAGAGTAATATCTACCCATGTCATGTTGTTGTGTAGTTCCTCCTCTTGGCCATTCTAGTTGACTTTGATTCTGATAACTCTGCATACTACTTCCATTATTTTGACTACTACTAATATGTCCTCCTTGGATAACTACAATGGATTTTGACAAGTCTTCAACCATTATATTTGATTGTGGTGATGCACATAGAGTCATGGATTCGACAAAGGACTCAGTCTAAGTAGGAATTAACGACTCTTATATTACTAGGATGGACTAGTACTCCTCTTCTTCTCCCCCTATATATGGTATCTCCACTATCTAGACTATTGTGCAAGGTTCTCTTCCCTCTGAATTATTGTGAGACTCTCCTTTCCCAACCCTGTTCTTTTTCCTCGTGTACCTCCTTCCTCCATGCAATACTCCAAACTTGTATTCTTCCTATGGTATACCCTCTTCTCTCATCCTCAGTCCCTTCCTTTCTTCTTCATCCCTTCCTTCATTATCTCATATTATCATACTATCCTCTTGTCATCCCCTAGTTCCCCTATGTGCGTGAACCCCTATAGCAATCAGATTGCATTTTCATCATGCATTTGTCACACAACAACATATTTATGCACGTACCCAACGATTTCATGAACCTTCTGCATGGACCCTTGAAAAAGTACCTTTCTGCAACATTCTATGATTGGGTACAATCTATTGCAATTTTTTTAATATATCATCATAGTACGCTATCCAACCAAAATTCAATTGCACAAGTAGTTTGTTTAGTTACGGAATTTATTTGTCTTACCAACACAGGGGTCGAATTCCTTGGCACTGCATTTCTGTACCTTCTAGTATTCTCCACTAATATTTCTAGCCACTTAGTCAGAATAATTGGAAACTCTCTAAATAAAATTTCATGTAGTTATGTATACAGATAACTTTGCATCCATTTCTTGTCACTCATTTGAGGATTCCTTTTCTCTTTTATATCAAACTCACGTTCCTTTTTTTCCAGCCACTCTGAGATCTCTTTCCTAGTCAGCCTCCAAAACATTCCCTTAATCGTAAATTCCAAGTCTTGACAATAGAACCCTTTGTTGGTGTTGCGCGTGGTAAGTAAGACCCTAGGTTCGATTTATATTTAATTGACAAAACTCACCAGACACCATCCCTTTCGACATCACCTACTTGCGCAGATGAAGTCTCACACGAGGTATCTACTTGTGAGAACTAGATTTCTACAGTAGTGAGGGAATGGGAGGTGGCCATCTTGTTCATTCTTCTTTATAATTTCGGTGCACGTGGTTCTATCCTTGTTTCTTATTAACTAATTAGTTATCCAGATTCATACTATCATTATTATTCCAAATTACTCTATAACTCATTGTTGTAACAATTATGAATATTGCACCATGTGTAGCCATAAGAAAAATCTATTATACTATGAATCTAGACATAATTCATAAGAAAACACATAAAATATAGACGATACAAGATTCAATATCATATTTTTTAGCATTCATTCATTGGTTCTTCTTGTAAACATACTTTAATATTCACTAACTCCAAAACTCCATAGAATAGATTCTAGAATACTTCTCGATAATAATCATATACATGAACCCCAACAGAACAACAACCAAAGGAACCCCTATTCTCCCAACCTATCACATATTTATACATAAGAGTTAGGGTTGAAAACCCTATTGCATGACAATATTTAGTTCACTGGTTGTTTGGATTCTTTCTCTTTCTTTTTCATCTACATGTTGATTTTGCACTTTGTCTGGTTGTTCTCTCCTACTTTTGTGCATCCTTCTATCTTTAGCATGTCGATCTGTCATCTTTCTGTCATGATTTATTCTCTCATTTTCTTCTCTTTATTTATCCTCATGTATGTGTGTTGTCTTCCGTCTGCGCACTTTCCTCCTTCTGTGCACTATCCTCCTTGATACGCCTTATCTACACGCTCCCTAGCTTTCCTTCTTCTTTTGTGCACTTTTCCTATAGTTGGGATTTTTCCCAAAATTGTATCAAAAATTGAAAAGTTGTCTCCAAATATTCTTGGACAACACCATGCTTGTATGATACCAAGAAAAATTTATCAGGGCTATGGATGCTCATTGGTAGCAAAGCAATGTTGGGAGAAAATAGATCAGGAACACACATCGCTCCAAAAAATAGTCAGGAAAAGGGTTTTATGGTGTCTCACTCCTCTCAAAATTCTAAAATGAGTAAATCATAATCAACCTTGAATTACCTCATAGGAATTATCATGAATATCATCAAAGTTATTACTATGTTCTTATGTTTATAGAAAAAGCAGGTGTTGTAGGGTCCATGGTATAGATCAATCTATAAAATTTCAGCAAATATAAAGTTAAAGATATATGGTCTGAAGACCCATTTGGAACAGAGATAACTGGTTCTCCTAGTAAGTTGCCATTTTTTGTGAGACAAAAAAATCCCAATAAAACTCTAGAGTTTTAGTGGGTACCCCTCCTACAAAAAATTTGCAAGGCACTACTCTTTACTTACCTTACTAGTTATTCACTTATGAGATGAAGGTTTGCACACAGTCTCCAAATTTGATCTGATGAAAATTTCATTTGAGTAAAAGAATTGGTCATTTAAGATCCTTCGCGATGTCCTTACAAGCCTTAAATAATTTCCAAAACAAAATCATCGACAACGATAAGCTCCAAAACATGATCGATATCACCTCAATCAAACATCGTCAATTGTTTTCTTCTGACACTGCCATGCTTCATATATCCAATCGTTCAGACAACGATGCCTTTATAATTTCATCGTTGAGAAATCGCGATGTGAACATGCCCCTCAAAAGTGGTCTCCTAAAATCCGATGATGATACCATCGCCTCAATAAACCATATCGTTGTGCAAATGTCAACAAGGAATTGGTCCTCAAATTCACAAGGGATAAAATACTTTGTTATGTACTATCTAGGCCTCAAACCCTCCTTTGTGTCATAGTATAATCTAAATAGGACTACCATTGGTCATCAGGTACATATGTGGCAGTATATTAATGGATTATCCTATTCAGTGAAAGATTTTTCATCGTCAGAAGGTATCACAAGAATTATTTCTATTCTCCATCTGAGACCTATCGATGACGATATGCCTTGTTAGCACTTGGTAAATTTCCTAGAGGTTGAAACAGAAGAAATATACAAAGGTAAATTTATCCAACCACTTTAAAGCTAGGATCTAGCCCTTCCAGCTTTAGAGAGGGATCTCTCTATACGATTTAGCTATGTTTTTAATTTGGATATTAGGCTAGGTAAAGAAATATGTAGGTTTTGTTGTCAAAATGTTTTTGAATTGGTTGAGACAGTCTACACCTCCATTGGGCTATGGGATCTGTATTTAATTAAATATGAAATACAACCAGAAACAAGAAAAGAAGACTTTCACAGGGCAAGATAATATACTCACTGGATCTTTTAGTATCTTAAATGATGGACAGAAGAAAAGATGAGAAAGATAAATTCAAATAAGAAGAAATTAAGAATTTCTTAATCGAAAACATCAGAAGATAAACATTAAAATCTTTTAGAGTTGGAAACAGGGTATCAAAGATAAATCCTACAACATACGTTACCCTTAAAGATTAGTTTCAGAAAACAATATGATCACAAAGCAAGAAAAATATTCAACTTAGAGAATAAACATCACCAGTGAATACACGCAAGAATCCTGTAAAAGTGCCTCCCTTTTATTAATGGCCGATCTCATAAAAATGGTACAATCTGATAGCGTCAGGGTGTGAAGTCAACAACCCTCAATACTTCGAAAGGTGAAGTATTTATAACTCAAATTACAAACGTTCCTGTCATAACTGATCAGGACGTGCTAATTCTATTTTTATTCTAACTAATTTAACTAATCAAAATGCTTGATGACTTGGTGCAACTGCACGCGGAATTTCTGGGTAGACCGTTGATGAAGCCTTTGCATGACCTCATATGACTGAACATGTGACTAGACCTGGACAACTCATATGCTAATCGAGTAGATCGTAGAGTTCCTCTCGTCTGAGATGACTAGGCACAGTGACTTTGAGCAGTCTTCGATACACTTCGTCCATTTCTGTATACTTGGCGAATGTGGGCTTAGTGAGGAATATGTATCGAATCTCATGTTGGATACCGATGTCCAACTGAAGAGCATCCAGGAATTCTTTGCTGGTGATTCTCCCTTGTATGCCCGCAAAATTTGAACTGTCTTTAGACACTTCAGACAGTCTCTTTTTGTAATCTGGGAGTGTCATCAGTTTATCATTAATAACCTTCAGACCTGGGAGACCTTTATTATGGAGAGCCTCGATCTTGCTGAAGAATTTTTGTACCCCTAGGTCCATGGTCTGAACCTTTTCTTCCAGTTTAAGCATTAATCCTCTCTTGGTCAAAAATCTTTTGACCCCAAGGATGGTCTCTATTCTGTCCTTAATCTTCAACTCTTCTAGCTCTTCTCTGGTCTTAGAATTTAGGAATTTGATGATATCATTTGCCTGAGTTGGTCTATCTCCCAGTTCTACTCTGATCTTCTCAATGGCCTATTTACTCCTCTGGACCAACTCATTCTGTTCAAACATAATTTGGATCATGGGCCATATCTCATTTATGGACTTTGTGATGTCTGTCCATACATTCACTTTGACCTCAGCCAAAGTCTTTCCTGCCACTGTTTGCTTTTGGAGTTGTTGTAGTTCCTTCTTGAGTTGCTATGTTACCTACTTTTCTTTGGAGAGACTGGTCTAGAAAGAAGTTTTGAGTTCCTGGAGGTTCTCAACTTCCTTCTTAATCCTGTTGATTTCTGTCTCTTCCAGGTTCATCTTTTCCATGGATTTGGCGAGGTCGGTTGTCCCCTCTTGTGGTGTCACTGGTGTTGCGGATGGGATTGTTGTTACTGTTGCTATGCTTGCTCCTAAAATCAGAATGGCACTCAATGGAATGAATTCCATTGGCTTCATATGTTCCTTTTATTTCAATAATCTCTCCATCTCAGCTTCCATTTCTTTGAGCTGCGCATTCTGCTCCATGAGCAGCTTGAGCATTTCGTCCTTCTCGACTTCTTTTTCTGCTATCTCCTTCGCCTGCGAGTCCTCTGTGGGTGGGAGCTTCAGTTTTTTCCTCAAGGAAGCGATGTCTACATTCTTCTTCTTTATCACCTCCTTTGTAGCTTTGACGTTCGAAGGATCAGAGTCGATCTTGAGGACCAGCTCCTCCAACGTCTTGATTCTATTGTCCTTCGCGAAGGACAATATCTTCTCCAACTTGAGCTGCGTTTGAGCATTGTTGAGCGACACCTGTAATTTTTTTGCAGAGGCGGAAGCATGTGCCAAGGTATGGAAAACCATCTCCCCTGTCTGCTTGTGCAGATCCATCTGATCTGCTGGGTGCACGTCCTTTGTTTGGAATTCGAAGGTGGCCCTCTTGTAGTCTGTGATTACCTTGGGGTCTGGTACTTGCGCCTGGAGGAAAGCCATGTGCATCCTGCCCTTTTCTGTGTCAAATGTAGACAACAGCCTATGCTACACAGTCGATGTCTGTTTTCAAAATTGAGCGTAAGTACTGGTGGTAAGGGTTTGATTCTTTTTCTTAATCAGCTCGTACTTCTCGAAAATGCTCAATTTGGGCCCAGTCTTGCCTGGCTGAGTGTCCAGCGGGGAGTCTGTGGATTTCTTCGGTACTACTGGGGTGATTTCCTTATGAAGGATCGACTCGAAGGGTGGAATGACAGACTTGACCACTATGGTAGGCGGGGCTTCTTTCTCCCCCATAGGGCCAGGAGCTGTGGTCGTCTTGGGCCTTTTAGTGTGCAACTAGAACTCTTCGGACGACACCTCCGTGACAGGCGGAGATGATTCTTGTCGAGGCCTTTTTTCCTTAGGGACCTGTGGCATGGTCGTTGGTGGCACAATGGTCGGGGGAACCTGATATTCCACTTCGATCAAGGTGTCAGGCACCCACACTGTCTGATTGGCGAATTTTTCAATGTCAGGCTTGGCTTCATGAATGTACGGGATATTTTTGTTCTTCACCCGCATTTCTAACATGATCCCACAAGGATCATAATGCCATGGGAAACTTAAGAAAAAATTCATTTCTCTCAGCATCTGGTCCGCTTCTTCTCCGGCGCCACGACTATTGCAGATGAAGGAGCCAATTTGCCCCTTGATTCGAAGTTGTTGTTTTTTCTTCAAAGATACGAAATGAATATCATCTGAATTCATGATCTACCTTATGTATTCTAAAGAAAAAATTCTTACCGGCACATATTTGGGCAGCTTGTAGAGCGCCAACTCAGACCCAAATACTCTGATCTCGGTGTGGTTTTGATACAGGTACCAATCCTCGGTCTTTGTGTTGTCTGAGAGATGCAGAATTCTCTGGACTTCGTCATTTATTCGAGGCTCGGGCCTGTCGCTCAACATGCTTACCACCAGGTGATAGAATAGATCGATGAAAGCCTTGAAGCTATACTCTATGGATTTATGCTTCAACAAAGAGGTCCATGCTGTGACTGGCTGAGGCCTTCCATCTGCATCCATCTTCTGCATGGAAAAACTAAATTTATCTGCTTGAAAGTAAACGAACATGTATGCCAATATAGACGAATATCTAAACATTCACTCCGTGCCAAAATTCATGAACTGTTCGTGAATATTGTCTGCTAAGAAGGTGATGAAATCAAACTGAGTGGTGGGATTTTCATCAGTGGAGAAAATAGATAGAAAACCCAGAATGGGCTCATCTACCCATTGGTTGAAATAGTACCCTAACAGAGCACAAAGGGAGGAAATGACCTGGTTTCTCTTGGTGGAGAACATGGACGACAGGTAAGGGGGATTTGTGGAAGGGAATTGAGTGGAGGTGGGAAGGAAAAGCTCGAATATTTGAGCTCTCTGGGGAAAAGTCATCTTCGGATACAACTCTGTAGGGATTTCCAGGTTGAAAGGGGCCGTAGAGCCTGCACGGGGAATTTACATCATCTGGTCTATGTCTTCGAGAGTGATGAGGAACAGGGTGTCTCCGGATGAGGATATGACAGCTCTCTGTTTAGGAATATAGTGAGCTTGGCATTTAAGTGCAAATTCGGGAAAATGGTGGATCTGGGGAAAAAGGTAAAGGGGTAAATTGGACTCCTAGAGCCCAATTTCATCGCTCTAGTCCAGGAAAACCTCCCGGAGCCATGACTGGAGGTCTGAAAAATCGAAATCACACTTGGTATCAGCGATTAATCTGTCTTTGTCAACCAATGGGATTTTTTCCAAGTCAACAGGAGGCAAGAGAAAAGGATTCTCCTCCCCTTCTGCTTGTCTTGGCTTTGGCGCCATCTCTGCAATAGTACCTGCAATAAACACGAAGTTAGTGGGGTCGACTGACTGGATGAAGGCGACTGGATGTAATGGAGGAGCAAGAGGTAAATTTTACTGGTGCGATGGGTGAATAGTGAATGAAGGGGGAATAACAATAGTTTTATTTAAAACTGGGGTCGGTTGGGCACGGGAGACAGGTCAGCAGGATAACGGGTATGTTATCCAGTAATAAATGGACAACGGGCCACTTGGGGGTGGGATGGAAGGTGACGGTGGCTGAAACATACGAACGGGTGACGTGGAGGCTAGGGATTGGATGTAAAAGTCATGATAAGGGGCTGATCATGAGTGAAAAGGGTAAGGGACTGATAGCAGTTATGGGATGGGACATAACTCGGGAACAAGTGGGACAAGTGGAATTAGTGGAAGATGACGTCCATGAGTGACGGGGGCTGTCAGATAGCATATGGTAATGGGACTTCGGGACCAATAGGTTGACACCACGTATGACAAGGGGCCCTCCAGAGAAGAATAACCATTCCAGACCCCCCCCCCTTCGATTAAAAGTAGATAATCTGGGGGGGTATGAAAACCATTTTAGACCGTTGATCTGCACGCCCATTTCCTGGACGCAGATCTTAGCGCGCCCTTTAT
>JZKD02S0134416.1:8943-20787 GCA_000966675.3 Picea glauca
AAAAATCACCAGACTACTGGTGGCCCCCCCATCAAGTCATGGCTACCTCCTACAAGCACACCACGAACTTAACAAGGTGAATTCACCATGAAAGCTTGAAAACGCAGTTTTGGCAATGTAAAATACCAAAACAGAGAAAAATGAATTTGTCTCTAATCTAATGGCTCTTCTACTTGGTTAACAATCTTCTGATCATCCTAGTGGTATTTATAATGTTTACATGCCAAGTGGTCGACCACAAGAGGTTCAAACCACTTCTAAAATTGGTAAATTTCATTAATGGTGCCCTAACTGCTGAAACAGAGCGAGCCAATAATCGTCCTCTTTGAACAACTAAATTTGAGTTGTCAGGAGATCAGTGGCTGGAGGGGATAAGCATGAATAAAATCCACGTTTCTGATTTTCCCATCATTGGCCGCCAATGCCATAACCGCCAAGTCACCCTATGTTTTTGTGTAGGAAGAGGTGTTGGACAGATTGCCGAATCGAGTGTTGGAACGAGTGATGAAAGGAATGTCAGATCAAGTGTCGGAACTAGAAATGTAGTGTGTTTTTTCCCTGTAACACCAGAAAAACGTGAATTAGCTCTTGGAAATCATAGAACATGATGAATTATACTTGATACAGTCATTAAACATGAATTATATGTACTGAGTGTCGATCATACCATTTTATTATGAAATTCTTCAAAAAGCTCCTTCAAAAGATGAAAAACACATATATACATTCGGTAAAAGTGTATAATAACTGTCATAAAATTGATGATATCTCGGGCCCAACACACATATTGCAGAGCACTGGATCATGCAATGGAGGACTATCCCCAACTAGTTGTAAAATGGCAGGCTAGAGGCAACCCAAACCAAAATTCACATTAGAATCAGTTGAAAAACGCAGTGAAGGACCAAAAATCACAATCGTTACACGTGAAGGAGCTCGCATGGGTGTTGATATGGAAACTCAAGGAAATAAAACAGAGTAGTGGGTAAGGAAGTTAGCAAGGCCTATGCCAACATTCAACTCACAGAAGGAAAAATAATAATATAAGAGAGCATGAAAGGAAATAGGTGAACCACATGGGGAAGCATCCACATCATCGCTATCTCATCTAGAAGACCCAACGGTACCTGAAAATTCAATTGTGCAAGTAAGTACACTAACCGAATTCTTAAAAACTTGTGTAGATTTGATGAGAGATAGAACTGTGCTAATTATATTATACAAAATGATTAATCATTATGAAAAAGAAATGGACACCCCTATCACACAGTGAATGGTAAACCAAGTACTTTGCAGGAAAATAACCAATGGGGAATTCAAGTTTAATGCACAAATTGGGGAATATGATGTGGATAATGTTATCCTAGAATTAGGATTGGATGTCAATGTACTACCTAAGAAGACATGGGACATGATGGGTGAACCTGAATTAATATGGTCCCTTGTCCAGTTAAATCTCATGAATTAGCATACGATAGTCTCGATAGGGTGACTAACAGGGGTACCTATAAACATTGATGGGGCACACATCATGGAAGATTTTGAAGTTATTGAGATTGTAGATGATAGTCAACCATATCCAACTTTAATGGGACTGGAATGGGTGGTTGCTAACCAGGAAATTATTAACTTGAAAAAAAGGTAGATGATATTCAAGTTCGAGGATCTAAAGGTTATTGCACCCTTGGAACCATCAGAAGGGAAGAGATATACAGAGTCAATAAGAATGAATGACATGGACACTTTATGTAATCTGATTGTGCGAATGGAGGATTATTTTGAGCCAACAACGGATGGTGCGCTAAGTTGGAGAAGTTTTCGTTCGTGCACATCAGATTTAGAATATGGTGTAGAGAATTGGCCGTAGAGGATGCATGAAGTATCAACTAGAAGATGTGCCCATATAAATGTAGATTTTGACCTTGTACAATATTTTACTGCAAATAGATTTTCAATAAAATAACATAAAAGATACAATGGAAAATACACACATTACACATATAGTTTTCCCCTAGAAACCCAAACCAGGAAAACCATCATATTCTATATTCATTCATAGTGATACATTGTTTATAATACAATATACATATAGTAGCTAGCGGCATAAAAAAACCTAACCCAATGACCTGAATTATTCAACCAACCTAATTCCTTAACCAAAAATAGAAAACCATTGGGAAAAACCATGTGTTGAAAAACCACCCAACATTGGACATGAAAATTGAGGTGACACGAAAAATGAGGCAAAAATGTGACATGTTTCCCGAGGCAAAAAAAATTCTCGGGGGCTATCACCCCCCTGCAACCCCTGAAGGGGGACCTAGTAGCACCCCCTACATGCCCGACGCAACGTAGCAAACACTACAGCTAGATGCGCAAAAAAAATAACACATGCCCAAAATTCTCCCACTTGTTTTTTTATTTTCATACAAGGGGTTACAGGGTTACATAGTCAACAATCTAGGGCAGCAATGCCCATGGATCTCCTACGCCAAGAGAACTTCTCAGTGCTCACATACTTTGTTAATGAATATGCAACATTCTTCAAAGTGTCCACCTTCATCAACAACACTTTCCTTTCTTCAACCATGTCTCTCACAAAGTGATATTGAATATCGATATGCTTTGTCTTTAAATGATAATCCGGGTTCTTCACCAAAAATATTGCACTCTGTCTGTCATAATCTATCCTTACAGCTTGTTGTACCAACCCAATACCTGAACACAATCTTTGTAACCATACTTCTTCCTTACTTTCATGAGTGGCTTTCATGTATTCATCTTCTATAGATGAAAGTGCCACTATAGCCTATCTTTTGCTCATCCAACTGATTTCTCCTCCAAATAGGTTAAACACATACCCTCTTGTAGATCTCTTACGATCTAGATCTCCTGCCCAGTTTGCATCCACAAATCCATGTATGTCCAACACTTTTTCCAATACTAGTCTTCCTTGGTAGCACAATCCATAGCTAGCACTGCCGCACAAATACCTAAAAACCCTTTTTACTGATGTCCAATGCTCCTTCCATGGTTTTGACATATACCTACTCAAAATTCCCATTGCATGTGCAATGTCTGGTCTAGTACATACCATTGCATACATTAACTACCAATTGCACTCGCATATGCAACACAAGACATGTCCTCCTCCTCTTCCCGTGTCTTGGGACATTGATCCATGAATAACTTTACACCAACAAGAATAGGGACCTTGACCAGTTTACATTCCTGCATATTAAACCTCTGTAATATTGTCTGCACATATTTTCTCTGATTTAACCAGAGTTTCATCTTTTTCTGATCTCTTTTAATTTTCATGCCCAAAATGAAATTTGAAGCACCGAGATCCTTCATGTCAAATTTAGAGGACAACTGAGTTTTCACATCCTGGATAATCTCCTTGTTGTTTCCTATTAGCAACATGTCATCCACATACATGGCCAAATAAATCAAATGATCACCAATTAATTTAAAATACACACAATGATCCTCTTTGCTTCTTGGGAAGCCAAGTCCCAGCATATAAGTATCAAATTTTTTATACCACATCGTTGGTGATTGTTTTAAACCATACAAGGACTTTTTCAGCTTGCATACCAGATCCTTGTTTCACTTCACAACAAAGCCTTATGATTGCTTCATGTACATTTCTTCTTCCAGATACCCATGTAGGAATGTTGTCTTCACATCCATTTGTTCTACTTCAAAATCAAATGCAGCAACAACAGATAACAGAAATATTATAGAAGTTAACTTGGCAACATGATAAAAAATATCACCAAAATCAATTCCCTCAACCCGAGAATAACCCTTTGCTACTAATCGAGCTTTGTATTTCTCCACTTTTCCTTCTGCATTTAGCTTCTTTTTAAATACCCATTTGTTTCCAATGGGATTTATTCCAATCGGAAACTCCACTAGATCCCAAGCCTCATTCTTATCCAATGTTGGCCCTTAGTTATGTATTAAGGAAGAAGAAAGACAAAGTATGAAGCGTGCGGAAGGCACAAAAACCAAGGAGGGGTCGAAGTGGTTAACGAAGCTGAAAAGAAGGAGCGAAGTAAAGGAAAAGTGAGTCGTTACAGGAGAAGATCAAGGAAGATAAAGCAGTAAATAATATGAATCGTGGATAGGTCAGCAAGTGAAAAAAGATACTAATGGTTGCTTTGGAGCACCTCACGGAGAAGAAGGGAGAACAGGCTAGCGAAGCCCTTAAAATGTGGGTCATGTGGACCTAGGGTTTTGGACCTATGGTTTTGGAACTAGGGTTTTGGACCTAGGGTTTTGTCATCTAGGGTTTTGACACCTAGACTTCGGTCTAAGGTTGTCCAAGAGTCATGTAATGTATAAATAAAGGTCTAGAAGAGTCGAGAGGGTTGTTACTATTTTTGTTGATGAGAGAAATATATAGAGAGAGAAGTGTTTGTAAGAGTATTTTGTATTCTGGATCTTCAGCTAGGTGTGAAGATCAACCCTGTAGCTGGGTGCGCATGGAAGGGGAGATAAAGAGAAATAAAGAGAGAGAGATCTACAACTAGGTGCGCATATATAATTGTATATTTTCATCTAATATATCAAGAAACATAGTTCTGTGGGCGTAGCACTAGGGAGAGGGTGAACCATGTAAATATTTTTGTTATTTGTGGCTGACACTGTGTTATTTTGTATCTGTTATACCATTATTTTATGGTTGTTTCCCTTTACTGAAGATAAGAGTTATATCTAACCTCGCAGAGCTAAGTATAAGACTGTTAAATAATATCTAGGTTGCATTGCATTGTTGTTCTGGAATCATTTTGCATTTCCTCTAGTTTTAGACACATGTGTCTTGCAACCCCCCTATTGCTACTTCAGGTGAGACTTCATCTGATTTGCAGGTGTTTTTGAAAGGGCTAGTAGTTAGGGTTTTTTGGTGCACTGTTAGAGTTGAACCCTGGGTCTTCCCCTGTGCCAAAAAATGGTTCCGTTGTCAGGACTGGGATCTTCTTGAGGGAATTTCAAGGTGGTTTCCATCGAAGACAGAAATTTCGGACTAGATAGAATAACAAGAAAGGGACTTCATTGTAGCTCAGTACAATAACCCTAGCATTAGTACAAAAGACTGGTTGGGAAAGTACATCTTTACTGACGTGCACAAGATTTTATTTGTTGGAGTTCATAAGGAGTTATATGTGTGGTTAGCCAGATTAACAGACACCGAGTTTGAGATCAGACCTATACCACCTGTGGTTTGGACAACGGAGTTGATCAAGAAATTCAAGAGAGTTGATAATGCTATGTCTAGAGGAGTAGATCTCTGGTTTGATAACAGTATTGGAGGGTACATTACTGAGTTTTCTATTGATAGAGTGGAATCATATAGCCAAGCAGAGAGGTATTTCTTTAAGGGACCTAGAGGAAAGTTTCTACACTTTTTGAAGTTGAAGATTAAAATGCTACTGCATGAGAAGAATATATTGAAGATACAATAATCAGTGGGATCTTAAAGCTAATGTTCAAGAATTTAGACAGCGACAGTGACAAAAAGGTTGGACACGTGCGCAGTGGGAGATCATTCAGAAAGGTTCCTCTCGCGAACTTGTTTAAGAAAAATTATGAAGACGAGGGATTCTACAGTGGAGAAGAAGCAGATCTAACAGACGAAGAGTATTCAGAGTCCACAAGGGAAGAAGAAGTAGAGACTAAAGAACTTCGCCGAGGAGAACTAGAAACTTCAGGTACTAGGCCTATTGTCGAAGTAAGTATTATTACTCCTCCTATTGTTTCAACAACATTAAGTAACCAGAGTAATAAGAGTAATCAGAGAAATCAAAGTACTGTTACAAGTAGTTTAGTACACACTCATTCGAGAAACCTAGGAAGATCCATGGTAGATGAGATGAGGCTGCCCATTTTCATAGGATATGGATCTAAATACCCTGATCAACACTGGTTTTTATGCGAAGCTGTATAGAGCATTAAGAAAGTCACCGACGAAGCTGTTAAAATAGCTCAGTTTAGTACTACCTTAAGGGATCGTGCATTGAGCTGGTACTTGAAATTTGCTTCGGGAACTGTACGACCTAAACCATTGAATGACATTAAGACTACATTGAGTGCAGAGTTCAAGAAACCTAAGTTGGAGTCACAGTGCATTACAGAGTTGAAGGAAATCAAGTGGAAGGTGATTTAACCTGCTTGGGAATTTGATTAGAGGTTTAAGACCTTGACAGACCATTTAAGTCTTCAGATTCCAGATGAACAGAATAAGGAATGGTTCATTGATTCCCTCCTACCACACATCAGAGTTCCTTTGATGCAATAGAAGGTCTCTTTGCAGGCTGAATATTTGGAGATTTCCATGAAACTAGAAGCAACTCCTGTAGGAGAATCCAATCCAGGTATGAGTCATATTTTGAATCAATTAACTAGTTTATCTTTATAGGTCGAAGACATGAAGAAAGATAAAGGAAAGGAGAAAAGAAAAGACATATGGTGTATCAGATGTAAAGAATAGGGCCATGACAAGGAGCAATGTCCTTTATTTAATGAATACTTGGCCTCTGGATCCCCTAACCCTTTTAAGCAGGCCACTTTACCATGGTGCGAGGCATGTAGAAATAGACATCTCCCTGGTGAATTTTATTACATGCAGAAATATATCCAGACACCTACCAATATTTATTGCACATTCTGTAAATCTGTGGGGCATGATGAGAAGGACTGTAGGGCTTATGACCTCATGCATGAAAGGTCAAGGGATACATATATAATTCAAGGAAAAATGTAGTCAGAAGGAAATATTGCACAGTTCAATTCCCCAGGAAGAGGAAATTTCAACCCTCGCGGTGGATTCAGAGGAAGAGGACAAGGAGGAGGTATGGGTCAAGGTTGAGGTCAAATTATTTGCTATAAATGTGCACAACCAGGTCATTTGTCAAGGGATTTTCAGAACCCTTGTACTACTTGCAACTATTGTAATTCATTTGACCATGTCATTGAATATTGTCCAGTATTGCTAGATAAACTTAAGGAAATATGAGGTGGAAATCATCAAGTTCAACTAATATCAATGGAACCTTGCAATGAGGATCCCATAGTCGTTGTTATTACTAGAGGAGGTGTTGTTACAGGATAATATAGGGTGACTCTAGGAAATACTACAGATGGATCAGGGTTCATAAGAGTTGTAGAGAAGGCGTCATTGTTTGATCCAAGGAAAGAGAAGCATACTTTTGAAGAAGCAAGAAGAGAATTTATATGAGAACATGCTTCTTCATCCAGGTCACAACCAAAAGTAAGGGAATGTGAAATGCCTCCAACATTTGATCAGCATGCCCTAGCTAGACAAGGAAAAGAGGTAAGAAAGCTTATGGACTTCTTGTATACTTGCATTAACTTGATTAGAGATGAACAAGTTGTGCAGGATCTACAACACCTTATAAGACAGTATGAAATTGGGAGAATAGATCCTATGTTTAGTAGAGTTCTGAATCAAGTATCTAGAAAAAGAAGGACAAGCAAGGAACTGCACCTTAGTGCTCAGATTGGATACTATGACGTAGACTATGTGGTCCTCGACTTGGGATCAAAAGTAAATGTTATGACGAAGCAGACTTGGGCATTGATGGGAAAACCTAAGTTGATTTACTCCCATATTAATCTTAGGATGGATAATCAGCAGGCGATGAGCCCCTTTGGATGACTAGGACATGTCCATATGGACATCGACGGGGTAAGTACATTTGCATATTTTGAATTGATTGAGATTTTTGATGATATATGTCCTTATCCTGCACTGTTGTGTATTGATCGGGGTTTCAACAATTTGAATGTTGTTGACCTGAAAAAGAGGAGAATGACATTCAAAGGTGATGGCCTTAAGGTCATTGGACCTTTGGATCCTGATGAAGGCCACAGATACATAGAACTGATAAGAAAATAAGACCACGCCTATGAGCTGGAGAACATCTATAAACTAACAACAGGACAACATGATTATATTAATCCTATAGTGGATGGAAATCTAAGTTGGCGAAGTGAAAGTGCATGCTCATCAGATTCAGAAGAAACATTGGAAAACTGGCATAACACAATGTATGAAGTCTCTACATGGAGGTGTGCCAAATTGACCAAGGCAGTTCATTGGATTGGCACAGAAGTAAGTAATCTTCCTACATTTGATGGCTTGAATCATTTAGAGACATTTCTAGTTGAATTTGAAGGAATTGTACCAATACAACAGAGGTTGTTGGCACTAGATGAAGCCCTGAAAGAAACACCAACTAGATGGTGGGGAGCACACAAGAAGAACATCGTGGAGTGGGTACAACCTCACACCTTGATGACAGTGCACTTTTCAGACCAAGTTGAAGGTTGTGAAGTTTGATACACAGGTCAGAGTTGTCCCAAGAACCATGTGCGAAGTTGTGAGGAAGCATGGAGCAACATTCCTAAAGAACAATGGGTACATAATTTCATTAACACTTTGGATACTACGCCTATCAACTGGTATCTTCAAGCATAAATGTGCCTAGTTACTATAGATTGGTATGGTATGACCCAGAAATTCATAGCTACGTTCCTATTTGAAATTCATTGCCCTACAGTAGATCAGGATTTACAAATTGTAAGACAAAAGGTCTTTGAGGAGGCACCTAACTGCCCTCTTGACCAAGAATAAGATGAATGGACTACGCCTCTTCATTAGTTACATGGTTGTTATAATATTAATGGTGATGAGGATGATGACCCTAGCGATGTAAACATTGCAAAAACTAAAGGACATAGATACATAGAAGGGCTAGGGATTAAATTACCTTTTTTGGACAGCTTATTAAAATTAAGAAGGTTAACATTGGAACAAAACAAGAACCTAAGTTAAAAAATGTTGGAGACTATTGGGATGATGCTACTATTGATAATATTATAGAACTACTGCATGAGTATCAGGACTTGTTTCCAACTAAGTTCACAGACATGAAGGGAATTAAAGGGCCCATGGGAGAAATGAAGATTCCTTTGAAAGCAGATGCAAGACCTGTCAAACAGAGACCCTACAAACTGAATCCCAAGTACAAGAAGAAAGTTAAGATTGAATTGGATAGAATGTTGGAAGTAGGAATCATAGAACCTCTTGAAGAATATGAATGGATCAGCCCTATGGTGGCCCAAGATAAGAATTCAAGAGAAATCAGGATCTGTGTAGATCTAAGGAAGTTGAATGATGCATGTTTACATGATCCATTTCCTACACCTTTTACTGATGAACTTCTAGATAATGTAGGAGGACAGGAAGTTTATTCATTCACAGATGGATTTTCAAGATATCACCAGATCAAAATTGCTAAGGAGGACAGACATAAGACTACATTTGCAACAGAATGGGGTTCTTTTTAGTACATTGTGATGTCTTTTGGTTTGAATATTGAACCAACCATATTTTCTAGGGTGGCGGTCGAAGCATTTAAAGATTTTTTACACAAGTGTTTGGAGGCATACTTTGATGATTGGACTGTTTTTAGCCTACTAAAAAATCATATTGAATGTTTGAGATTAATGTTAGATAAGTGCAGGCAATGTCAGATTTCCCTGAACCTAAAAAAGTGTATTTTATTTTCACCTTTTGGAGTGTTTTTAGGACATATTGTGTGTAAGAAAGGGTTGTTGGTAGATCCTTCCAAGATTTATATCATTTTTTATCTACCTGCTCCTACTTCAGTTAGATAGATGTGCACTGCATTGGGACACACTGGATACTACATAAATTTCATTAAGGGATATGCACAGATAACAACACCTATGGAGAAGCCATTGAAGAAAGATAGTAAGTTTCAATGGATAGAGGAATGCCAACAAAGCTTCGACACACTAAAGCAAAAAATGGTCACTACACCTATTTTGGTTTTCCCAGATTAGAGTAAGGAATTCCATGTGCATGTTGATGCTTCATCCATTGTATTAGGAGTAGTGTTAGCACAGCCGGGTACAAAATATATTGACCACCCAATAGCCTTTGATAGAATAAATATTTCTACATCTGAAATAAGCTATACTACCACTGAAAGGGAAGGCTTAGTTATGGTATACACACTGCAGAAGTTTAGACACTACTTGTTGGGAGGACATTTTAAGATGTTTACTGATCATTCTGCACTGAAGTACTTAGTCAACAAGCCAGTGTTCGGGGGAAGAATATGAAGATGATTATTATTATTCTAGGAATATGATTTTGAGATTGTGGTCAAGCCAGGGAGAATGAATAAGGGACCTGACCACTTATCTAGGTTAGAACATGGAGAGGAACCTACCAGTTTGGATGATACACTACCAGATGCACAGTTGTCGGACATCAGGAAAGTTGATGATCACTTCACCGAGATAGTCCAGTTCTTGTCCACAAGAATGGCACCTTGCGAATATACAGTTATTCAGAATAAACAGTTGGTAGTCTGCGCTGTAGATTTTCAACTTATAGCTGGACAATTATATAAGATGGAACCATATGAGATCTTGAGAAGATGCGTTATGGAGGCATAAATAAAATTGATTCTGGAAGAATAACATGAAGGCATCACAGGAGGACATTATGCAGGGAAAGAAACAACGTAGAAGGTTCTCAGAGATGGTCTCTAGTGGCCCACTTTACATAAGGATGCTAAGGAATACTACAGAGCCTGCGATGTATGCCAAAGGGTAGGGAATCCTTCTAGAAGGGATGAGATGCCTTTATCCCCTCAGTTAATTTTACAAACATTTTATAAATGGGATATTGACTTTCTGGGACCTATCAACCCACCAGGGAAGCGTACAGGAGTTTGATACATTATCTCTGCTACAGAGTATTTGACCAAATGGGCAAAAGCTAGAGAAGTTAAAGATTGTAGTGAAGCTACAGCTATGCAGTTCATCTTTGATGATATCATAAGCAGATTTGGATGCCCAAAGACCCTTATGAGTGATCAAGTCACACACTTCATCAACACAAATATTGAAGCCCTGAGTCAGGAGTTCGAATTTCACCATCAGAAGAGCACACCATATCACCCTCAGGCGAATGGTACAGTCGAAGCTTTCAATAAGATCTTGGAGACAACGTTGACTAATATTTGCAGTGTTAATAGGGATGATTTGGATTTGAGAATTCTAGTAGTGTTATGGGCTTATCGAACTACTTGCAAAAATCTAACAATGCAGACTCCCTTTAAGTTAGTTTATGGCCAGGAAGCAGTAGTACCTATGGAATATTTGGTTCCTAGTTTAAGAATTGCAACATTTACAGGAATGGATGACACTGGCACTATTCAAGACAGGATCACACAGTTAATAGAACTAGAGGAAGATAGGTTCATAGCAGGATTTCATCAGCAGGTGCAAAAAGAATGAGAAAAGGCTTACCATGATAGGCATATCAAGAAGAAAGCATTCAAACAAGGAGATTTGGTACTGTTATATGACAACAAGTTCATGAAGCATATATGGAAGTTCAGGACACATTGGATTGGTCCATTTGAGGTTGCCTATGTTACAGAAGGTGGACTTGTGCAGTTGAAGACTCTTAATGGAGAATGGAAGGATGGTTTAGTGAATGGGAGTCGGTTGAAGCTGTATTTTCACAACCAGCTGCCTCGCAACCCTCAGTAAAATCAAAGGAAGAAGGGTCTAGGTACCAGGTGTAGTTGAAATTGGGTACTAGACACAGAAAAGACAGTATGTACACAATAGGGAGGGACAGAGAAGAAATCACAGGTGTTGGTCACTATAATTGCTTAATTAATTTTAAACAACCAAGTGAAACATAAATTATCAACCCAGGGAAGTCTTTTGTTTCAAAGATAGCCACACACAGTATATGCTCAATCC
>JZKD02S0134427.1:0-12668 GCA_000966675.3 Picea glauca
TCATGGATTTCCAGGCTTAATAGGGTATTATCGCAAGTTTTTTAAGAATTATGGGAAGATTGCAACACCTCTCACTACCCTCCTAAAAAAGAACTCTTTCACTTGGACTCCAGCCGCTACTCAAGCTTTTCAAACTTTGAATATGGCCATGTGCACCACTCTAGTCCTCGCCCTTCTCGATTTCACAATGACCTTTGTGTTGGAATATGATGCCTTAGGGAAAGGAATTGGTGTTGTCCTTATGCAAGAGGGTCGCCCTTTGGCCTTTACCAAAAAGCAACTATCTGAAAGAAATCTGGGCAAATCCATCTATGAAAAGGAAATGTTGGCTATTCTGCATGTCGTGGATCTGTGGCGTCCTTATCTATTGGGGCAACGGTTCCAAATTAAGACAGACCATCAAAGCCTCAAGTATTTTCTGGAACAATGCATTTCCTCCCCAGAACAAAACAAATGGGTGACTAAACTCTTTGGATATGATTATGAGATCATTTGTAAGAAAGGAAAAGACAATGTGGTTGCGGATGCACTTTCCCAAAAATATCAAGATGAAGGATCCCTTTTTTCTCTTTCATTCATTGTACCAGATTGGCTCCAAGTCGTTTTCCATGAATCACTACAAGACCCCAAAAGTTTGCAGTTGATCCAACAATTGCAGTCCAATGCTCCAGATTCCCCAAGGTACTCTTGGCTCCATCTAGAACTTCAATACAAAGGCCATTTGTATTTAAGTAAACAACCAAAGCTTAAATCCACAGTACTTTCTCAGCTTCATGCTATACCCACTTCAGGGCACTCCGGGTTCACCAAAACCTATGACAGGGTCAAACGTTCCTTTTTCTGGGATGGTATGAAATAGGAAATTCGTAATTTTGTAGCTGAATGTGACATGTGTCAACGCAACATGGGAGAAATGTTGTAGCTGAATGTGACGTGTGTCAAATCGCAGGGCACACTAAAACTGTTGTCGATTCCACCTGCTATTTGGAAGGATATCTCTATGGATTTTATTATTGGCTTACCCAAATCGGGAAATAAATCCATCATCATGGTGGTTTTTGATCGCCTTTCCAAGTACACTCATTTATGCGCCCTTCAACACCCATTTACAACATCCACGGTGGCTCAAATCTTCATGGATCAGGTCTTCAAGCTTCATGGCATGTCACACTCTATTGTTTCTGATCGCAACCCAACTTTCACAAACAATTTTTGGCAAGAACTGTTCAAGATACAAGGCACAAAATTGTATCTCAGCACAACTTATCATCCTAAGAATGATGGCCAAATGAGAATTTTCAACAATTGTTTGGAAACATATTTGAGGTGTTTTGCCTCGGAAAAGAAAAATCAATGGGCTCAATGGTTACCCCTAGTTGAATGGTGGTACAACACTTCATACCATACAGCTACATGCATGACTCCTTTTGAAGTGGTATATGGACAGAAGCCCCCTTCAATTCTCTCATACTTACTAGGTGCCTCGAAGGTCCAAGCAGTTGACCTAACACTTACAGATCGAGAGGCCATTCTCTGTACCCTCAAAGAGAATTTGGTCATGGCACAAAATTGCATGAAGCAACAAGCAGATCAAGGTCGCTCTGAACGTCAATTTGCAGAAGGGGATCATGTGTTTCTTCGACTTCAACCTTACAAGCAAAATTCCCTCAAGGCTGAGAATTGTCAGAAGCTAGCGCCCAAATTTTATGGTCCTTATACCATGCTCAAGAATGTGAGAAAATTCGCCTATCAGTTAGCTTTTCCCAGCCATTCGAAGTTACATCCTATTTTTCATGTTTCATGCTTAAAGAAGGTGATTGAAGCTAAGTGCCAAATTCAAACCAACCTTCCAGAGTTAGTTGAAGAAGGATCCATTTGGCTAAAACCAGAAGCAGTTTTGGACCAGCGTAAGTGTCGACTACGTCAGAGAACCATCAAGGAAGTGCTAGTCCACTGGAAAGATACAACTCCAGCAGACGCCACTTGGGAACCAACTACCATTTTGTAGCAATTTCCTCATCTCAAGCCTTGAGGACAAGGTTGTTTTTAAAGGGGAAGACATGTTAGGGTCCTAACCCGCACATAGGTAGAACAATATATTCAGATGTAATAAAGGTCAATATTAATAAGTCCTTTCAATAAAATAGAATAAGGTGGATGTAAGAAGACCTAATAGAAGCTTCCGCTTCTACAAGGATCTTCCTCTAGATGCTTCTTTTTAGTATAAATAGGAGTTGAGGGTATGAGAACTCTAGCTTGGATATTATTGTAATAGAGCTCTTCTCAACTGGAGGTTTCCCCCTCGAAGAGGCCCGTGAACATTGCTTTCATATTTAAAGTGTTATTCCTTTTGTTATTCTTATATCATTTTAGTGTTATTGTGGTGAATGTTTTGGTTATATTGCTATTATTATGCCATTACTAGCATTTTATTTCTGTTTTGTATACATTTTATATCTAGTATATTACAAGTGGTATCAGATCACTTTCCTCGGCAGAAGTGTGGGTTAATTTTTGTTTAAGGGTAGAGACGTATTCCGACGTATTTAAGCCACAGAGATCTGTCATTACACGCATAAACCCGCTGTTGAGGGATTCATTCACACAGGAAATACAAGTGGGACTTAAGCACACATTTGTTGGCCACCCTTGTAACCCCTATTGGTACCCTTTCGAGTGGTAGTGCATCAGACAACACCTATGTATAGGTCTACCTAGATTACCTGAAGCCCTCTTTAAATAAACCGATCGACTACGTGACTGCTATAGTGTCATCGAGAACAACACTCGGGAAGATATTCTCTAGTACCTGGGTAGTCGGGTAGTACGACTAAGGGTATGGTCTATCCTCCTTAGTTAGTGCCCTGAGATATTCGACCGAGTACTAATTTGGACCCCGCACGTATATCAGAGAGCTATAGCAAAGGGAAAACCATTGTATGTAGAACCCTTGAATACCTAACCCTTGGGGACAGAAACATAAACAAATTAAAATAGACAAGATCTATTGACGCACAAATGTGTTTGGGTTGCCAAGTAAATACACATTTCTTTCTGGTTAAGCATTTGGGAATTTCCTCTCTGCAGTATTCTTCATACCGGACGTAAAAATCAAAAAGAAAAAAAAATGAGTCTATTCGCCCTTATCACATTCATCCATATCATTTTTTTCGGAATTTTTTTTTACTCCGCCTACCCTTTTTCAGTTCCCCCATCATCATGGCCCATACTCGTAGCCAAGACTTGGAATCTTGGTTCAACACCTTGTAGTCTGGTCTCATTGAGACCCAACAAGAAGTGAAACAACTTAGTGCCAATGTCGCTGCCATCAATACAACCATGCAATCCTCAATGGGAGAAATCAAACAAGACCTCACCACCCAGCTTGAATCAGTATTTTCGGCACTTTGCACCAAACTGCATATTCCTACAGATAAGACTTCCTCTTCCTCACCCCCACATACTGAAGGTGACCATTCCTCTCATTCCCATACCTTGCAGAACCATCACTTTCAACGTGACCTATGCCTTCCACAGGTGGATGTAACAAATTTTGATGGCTGGGACCCCACTAGTTGGGTAACCCAAATGGAACATTACTTCTCTATATACAACATTACAGATGACTTGGCCAAACTTCGGTATGGTGTTCTCCATATAGATCAAGAACGTTGGCAATGGTGGCAATGGAGAAAAATTTCTTGTCAATGGTATATTGCATGGACACAATTTGTGGTAGAGATTTATGAACGCTTTGACACTAACACCAACCATTTAGGCTGTTTGAAAAAGCTGAAACAATTAGGAAAAGTGGAAGACTTTATAGCTGCCTTTGAGCACCTAGATTTTAGAACAGAGGGCATGTCTGATGCCTTTTTCTGAGAGTGTTTTATTAGCGGCCTCAAGGATGAAATTCGGGCCCATGTCCTCATGGCTCGGCCTGAGAGTTAGGTGGAGGCTACCAAAAGAGATAAAGAATCACAACAGGTTGTATCTTCTCAAAACCGAAAACCCTCCTTCATCCCTCACCCTAAACTAGTAAATCCCACTACTCCCTCTGCTCCACTAAAGATCCAAAAATTGACCCAGGCTAAAATGGCTGAACACCAACTCAAAGGCCTTTGTTATAACTGTGATGACAAATATTTCCTAGGCCACAAGTGTAAAGAACAAAATCTTTTTATGGCCATATCCGAGGATATTTCAGAAGAAGATGAAGAAAATCCCTCTATGTCTAAATCACCTGAACCCACTGACATAACCCCTCCCTCAGACCCTCCCGAAGTAGAACCAGTCATTTCCCTCAATGCTCTCACTGACTTCTCCTCTCCCCAAACCCTCAAGCTAATCGATTACATCAAGCATCGAAAGGTCGTCATTCCGGTTGATAGTGGCAGCACCCATAATTTTATTCATCGTTGCATTGCCCAAGAAACTCATTGCTACATCCATGCTGTCTATAATTTCCAAATCATGATTGCCAATGGTGGTTCCATGAAATGTGGAGGGTGTTGTGAAAATGTGTGTCTCCAAATTGGTGACTACCACCTGAAATCCTATATGGTTTCTATCGACATGGGAGGTTGTGACATTGTGCTGGATGCAGATTGGCTAAGGACTTTAGGTCCCATTCTCATGGATTTTAAAGACTTAACCATGCAATTCGACCAAGAGGGCCACCAATATAAGTTCCAAGGCATCATCGCAGGTTCACCTGAGATCATTAGTTACCATCGCATGGAAACCCTGCTAAAAAAGGGTCATTCTAGTGTTATCACCCAACTCCATGCCATACAAGCAACATAGACACCTTATGTACCGCAAGACCTCCAAGCCATCCTGTCTAAACATCTATTGGTATTTTCCACTCCCCAAGGCCTCCTTCCTTCCCGTGGTGTTCATGATCATTCCATTCCCCTTGTACCGGGAAGCCTTCCTCCCAATATCCGTCTGTATCTTCAACCCTTTTCCCAAAAAAATGAAATTGAGAAAATGGTTCAGGAACTCCTTAATGCAGGCATTATCCACCCTAGTATGAGCCCCTATTCATCTCCTGTGGTCATTTTCCTGAAGAAAGAAGGTTCTTGGCGAATGTGTCCTAACTTCCGTGCCCTCAACAAACTTACCATCAAAGACAAATTCCCCATTCCTATCATTGATGACCTCCTGGATGAATTGAGTGGCACCCGATTCTTCATTAAACTGGATCTTTGTTCGGGCTACCATCATATACGTATGAAAGAAACAGATATTCCCAAGACTTCCTTTAGAACTCATGAGGGCCACTATGAGTTTTTGGTCATGCCCTTTGGCTTGTGTAATGCCCCCTGCACCTTCCAAATCCTCATGAATCATGTCTTCCTTCCTTTTCTCTGCAATTTTGTCTTATCTTTCTTTGATGATATCCTCATCTATAGCAAAACCTGGATAGATCATCTTGCTCATGTGGATCGAGTTCTCCATCTACTCTCTCAACACCAACTTTTCCTGAAACAGTCTAAATGTTCTTTTGGTGCCTTAGAAGTAGAATAATTGGGTCATCTAGTTGGCAAAGATGGCATCAGGGTGGATCCTAAAAAGATTGAATCTATGCAAGACTGGCCTCACCCAAATAATCTTAAGAGTTTGCATGGATTTCTAGGCTTAACAGGGTATTATCGCAAGTTTGTTAAGAATTATGGGAAGATTGCAACACATCTCACTGTTCTCCTAAAAAAGAACTCTTTCACTTGGACTCCAGCTGCTACTCAATATTTTCAAACCTTGAAGATGGCGATGTGCACCACTCCAATCCTCGCCCTTCCCGATTTCACAAAGACCTTTGTGTTGGAATGTGATGCCTCAGGGAAAGGAATTGGTGTTGTCCTTATGCAAGAGGGTCAACCTTTGGCCTTTACCAACAAGCAACTATTTGAAATAAATCTAGGCAAATCCATCTATGAAAAGGAAATGTTGGCTATTCTGCATGTCGTGGATATGTGGCATCCTTATCTATTGGGGAAACGGTTCCAAATTAAGACATACCATCAAAGCCTTAAGTATTTTCTAAAACAACGCATTTCCTCCCCAGAACAACAAAAATGGGTGACTAAACCCTTTGGATATGATTATGAGATCATTTATAAGAAAGGCAAAGACAATGTGGTTGTGGATGCACTTTCCCAAAAATATGAAGATGAAGGATCCCATTTTTCTCTTTCATTCATTGTACCAGATTAGCTCCAAGCCATTCGCCAGGAATGGCTACAAGACCCTAAAAGTTCGCATTTGATCCAACAATTGCAGTCCAATGCTCCAACTTCCCCAGGGTACTCTTGGCTCCATGAGGAACTTCAATACAAAGGCCATTTTTATTTGAGTAAACAATCAAAGCTTAAATCCACGGTACTTTCTGAGCTTCATGCTACACCCACAATAGGGCACTCCGGGTTCACCAAAACCTATGACAGGGTCAAACGTTCCTTTTTCTGGGATGGTATGAAACAGGACATTCGTAATTTTGTCGTTGAATGTGATGTGTGTCAACACAACAAGGGAGAAACAGTCAAATCATCGAGCACACTACAACCGTTGTCGATTCCACCTAGTATTTGGAAGGATATCTCTATGGATTTTATTACCGACTAACCCAAATCGGGAAATAAATCCGTCATCATGGTGGTTGTTGATCTCCTTTNTGCCAATGGTGGTTCCATGAAATGTGGAGGGCGTTGTGAAAATGTGTGTCTCCAAATTGGTGACTACCACCTGAAATCCTATATGTTTTCTATCGACATGGGAGGTTGTGACATTGTGCTGGATGTAGATTGGCTAAGGACTTTGGGTCCCATTCTCATGGATTTTAAAGACTTAACCATGCAATTCGACCAAGAGGGCCACCAATATAAGTTCCAAGGCATCACCGCAGGTTCACCTGAGATCATTAGTTACCATCGCATGGAAACGCTGCTAAAAAAGGGTCATTCTAGTGTTATCACCCAACTCCATGCCATACAAGCAACATAGACACCTTCTGTACCGCAAGACCTCCAAGCCATCCTGTATAAACATCTATTGGTATTTTCCACTCCCCAAGTCCTCCCTCCTTCCCGTGGTGTTCATGATCATTCCATTCCCCTTTTACCGGGAAGCCTTCCTCCCAATATCCGTCTGTATCTTCAACCCTTTTCCCAAAAAAATGAAATTGAGAAAATGGTTCAGGAACTCCTTAATGCAGGCGTTATCCACCATAGTATGAGCCCCTATTCATCTCCTGTGGTCATTTTCCTGAAGAAAGAAGGTTCTTGGCGAATGTGTCCTAACTTCCGTGCCCTCAACAAACTTACCATCAAAGACAAATTCCGCATTCCTATCATTGATGACCTCCTGGATGAATTGAGTGGCGCCCGATTCTTCATTAAACTGGATCTTTGTTCGGGCTACCATCATATACGTATGAAAGAAACAGATATTCCCAAGACTTCCTTTAGAACTCATGAGGGCCACTATGAGTTTTTGGTCATGCCCTTTGGCTTGTGTAATGCCCACTCCACCTTCCAAATCCTCATGAATCATGTCTTCCTTCCTTTTCTCTGCAATTTTGTCTTATCTTTCTTTGATGATATCCTCATCTATAGAAAAACCTGGACAGATCATCTTGCTCATGTGGATCGAGTTCTCCATCTACTCTCTCAGCACCAACTTTTCCTGAAACAGTCTAAATGTTCTTTTGGTGCCTTAGAAGTAGAATAATTGGGTCATCTGGTTGGCAAAGATGGCATCAGGGTGGATCCTAAAAAGATTGAAGCTATGCAAGACTGTCCTCACCCAAATAATCTTAAGAGTTTGTGTGGATTTCTAGGCTTAACAGGGTATTATCGCAAGTTTGTTAAGAATTATGGGAAGATTGCAACACATTTCACTGTTCTCCTAAAAAAGAACTCTTTCACTTGGACTCTAGCTGCTACTCAATATTTTCAAACCTTGAAGATGGCGATGTGCACCACTCCAATCCTCTCCCTTCCCGATTTCACAAAGACCTTTGTGTTGGAATGTGATGCCTCAGGGAAAGGAATTGGTGTTGTCCTTATGCAAGAGGGTCAACCTTTGGCCTTTACCAACAAGCAACTATTTGAAAGAAATCTGGGCAAATCCATCTATGAAAAGGAAATGTTGGCTATTTTTCATGTCGTGGATATGTGGCATCCTTATCTATTGGGGAAACGGTTCCAAATTAAGACATACCATCAAAGCCTTAAGTATTTTCTAAAACAACGCATTTCCTCCCCAGAACAACAAAAATGGGTGACTAAACCCTTTGGATATGATTATGAGATCATTTATAAGAAAGGCAAAGACAATGTGGTTGTGGATGCACTTTCCCAAAAATATGAAGATGAAGGATCCCATTTTTCTCTTTCATTCATTGTACCAGATTAGCTCCAAGCCATTCGCCAGGAATGGCTACAAGACCCTAAAAGTTCGCATTTGATCCAACAATTGCAGTCCAATGCTCCAACTTCCCCAGGGTACTCTTGGCTCCATGAGGAACTTCAATACAAAGGCCATTTTTATTTGAGTAAACAATCAAAGCTTAAATCCACGGTACTTTCTGAGCTTCATGCTACACCCACAATAGGGCACTCCGGGTTCACCAAAACCTATGACAGGGTCAAACGTTCCTTTTTCTGGGATGGTATGAAACAGGACATTCGTAATTTTGTCGTTGAATGTGATGTGTGTCAACACAACAAGGGAGAAACAGTCAAATCATCGAGCACACTACAACCGTTGTCGATTCCACCTAGTATTTGGAAGGATATCTCTATGGATTTTATTACCGACTAACCCAAATCGGGAAATAAATCCGTCATCATGGTGGTTGTTGATCTCCTTTCCAAGTACGCTCATTTATGTGCCCTTCAACACCCGTTTACAACATCCATGGTGGCTCAAATCTTCATGGATCAGGTCTTCAAGCTTCATGGCATGCCAGACTCTATTGTTTGTGATTGCGACCCAACTTTCACAAGAAAATTTTGGCAAGAACTGTTCAAGATACAAGGCACATAATTGCATCTCAGCGCAACTTATCATCCCTAGACTGATGGCCAAACGGAAGTTGTCAACAACTGTTTGGAAACATATTTGAGGTGTTTTTCCTCAGAAAAGAAAAATCAATGGGCTCAATGGTTACCCCTAGTTGAATGGTGGTACAACACTTCATACCATACAACTACATGCATGACTCCTTTTGAAGCGGTATATGGACAAAATCCCCCTTCAGTTCTCTCATACTTACCAGGTGCCTCGAAGGTCCAGGCAATTGACCTAACACTTACATCTTGAGAGGCCATTCTCCGTACCCTCAAACAGAATTTGGTCATGGCATAGAATTGCATGAAGCAACAAGAAGATCAAGTTCACTTTGAACGCCAATTTGCAGAAGGGGATCAGGTGTTTCTTCGACTTCAACCTTACAAACAAACTTCCCTCAAGGCCGAGCATTGTCAGAAGCAAGCGCACAAATTTTATGGTCCTTATACCATGCTCAAGTGTGTGGGACAAGTCGCCTATCAATTATCTTTTCCCAACCATTCGAAGCTACATCCCATTTTTCATGTTTCATGCTTAAAGAAGGTGATTGGAGCTAAGTGCCAAATTCAAACCAACCTTCCAGAGTTAGTTGAAGAATGATCCATTTGGCTACAACCAGAAGCATTTTTGGACCAGCGTGAGCGTTTCCTACGTTAGAGAACCATCAAGGAAGTGCTAGTCCAGTGGAAAGATACAACTCTAGTAGAAACCACTTGGGAACCAACTACCATTCTACAACAATTTCCTCATCTCAAGCCTTGAGGACAAGGTTGTTTTTAAGGGGGCGGACATGTTAGGGTCCTAATTTGCACATAGGTAGAACAATATATTCCGATGTAATAATTGTCAATATTCATAAGGACTTTCAATAAAATAGAATAAGACAGATGTAAGAAGACCTAATAGAAGCTTCCTCTTCTAGAATGATCTTCCTCTAGATGCTTCCTTTTAGTATAAATAGGAGTCGAGGGTATGAGAACCCTAGCTTGGATATTATTGTGATAGAGATCTACTTAACTGGAGGTTGCCCCCTCAAAGAGGCCCGTGAAAATTGCTTTCAAATTCAAAGTGTTATTCCTTTTGTTATTCTTATATCATTTCAGTGTTATTGTGGTGAATGTTGTGATTATATTGTTGTTATTCTGCCATTACTAGCATTTTATTTCTGTTCTGTATACATTTTATATCTGGTATATTACATTATGCTCCAAGGATATTATATCTATATAGCAATTGAAGGTGAAGGCAAGGGTGAGGAGCATAATTTGATCAGCCTAGAAGAAGGATTTAATTCTACAAGCATACTAAACTTGAAACATAATTAGTTGTAACTGAAATATCGTTGTAAACAATTTATATTTCTATGTTACAATGGTAAACAGAATTAGATCTTTAGCTGGAGTAAAATTTTAAAATAATTTAAACCGAATTGTAACTAAACTGTAATATCATTTCAGTTGAATCATAGTCCAAAAATTGTAATTGCAACTGGAATTAAAATTTTGAATTTATAATTGCAGACATAATTAAATTAACTGGAATAAAATTCCAACTGACTATAAATTGAAATGTAATTTTAAGGATTCTCTTAGCCTCATAGGAGGAACCTGCGGGTTATCAAGGATGGTGGTCATGGTTATTACTAGGGTTCAACAGTGAAAACACGTGGAGTAAAAACTGGTACTGAGATAGACGCCCGTAAATAATTAGAGCACACAAAAAACGGTTCACAGGAGGCGTTGAAGGAACACCAACAACAATTTTAATAATAAATAAAATATCTTAACTATTAAGAAGGCAGAGGTAAGAATAGTCATTGAGCAAAGACAAATGGAATCATTGAGCAGAGATAAAGGCTAGCAGAGATGAATGGACTCGCCGAGCAGAGATAAACGAAACGATGAGCATGTATTAAAAAAAACACTAGCATAGATGAAAATGCAGGCAATCCCATATCAATGCATAGGAAATATCACCTTTGTTTTGTCTTTGTTGGGTAATACAAAAACGAAACGCAGGAATCCCATCTTAACACATAGGGAAGGCTCAACTCTTAGTTTCAACTTTGCTGCGTAAATAAAAAAACAAAAGTGCAGGAAATCCAAGTTGAGGGTGAAGGCTAGGGTAAGGATAAGTAAGGGAAGATCCATCATGACGCAATGAGATACTGGGACCATCATGGTGTTGCGCCATGGGAAAAACTCAAGGAGAGACTATTCCAAAGGCCTCGCTAAGAAGGGGGAAAACACTTAGAGAGAAGAACATCCAGATACGAGGGTAAGGAAAACCAAGGTGCACAGATGTATATAAAAAAAAAATCCAAGGCACAAAGATCAATATTTTCCAAGGCGCATAAAAATAACCTAGGCACGGAGATAGAAAAGAAAACCAACCTGTCAAGTTTAATCCCAGCTAACCACATCAAGCGATCTAGCCATCCATAACATATATTCAAGCGATTTCAACAACACATGAATCTATTTACAATTTCTAACTAAATTAAAAGTGAAAATTTTAAAGGTGTACTATAACTGAAGGTGAAGGATCCGAAGTGGTTGTCTCGCACTTACGCTCCATCTATCTCCTGCTTGCTAACCGTTGAGACCTCACCGGTACCTCCCAACCAATGCTAGGGTTACTCTTCTTCACCCTGACCCCCCTGAGCCACAAAGATGCCACACATACAAACCAAAGAAATCTTGCTCCTAGCTCGCCTCAAAAGGTCAAGCTACCACTCTTTATCTGAGCTGGGTATCCCAACTCTCAAAAGAAAAATCAGTTAACGTGATCCATTCCCCTCCTCTGTCATTTCTTTTATAGAGTTCTCTTAGTGACTAGTTGCAAAAATTCACATTAAATTCCTTTTATTATTTTTTTATTAGGAATATTCTCCCCCTTACACTTGTCACCTGATCCCTTAGTTGCACTAGAAATTCATTTAATTAATTAAATTAATTTTTCAATTTCCCTCGCCCACCTAAAAGTGTTCCTAAAAACGCTCCTCGATGTCCCTTTATTTCCTCACATTCCCTTAATGACTGACTCCTTTCTTAAAGCTTAGTTGAGTTTGAATTTGGAAAGTTCTCTAGAGTATATTTCCTTCTATGTTCCACATTCCTTTTGTATTTAAGTTTCCCCTTTTTGGTCTAAGTTCTAAATTAACAAGTTTTACACATAGCCGACAATTAAATTTTTGATAATTTTTTTCTCTTTTAATTTTTAAATTTGTTTTTTCTTCATCCCCCCACTTTATTAATTGATTAATTAGTTTTAGTCCTTATACCCCAATTAGACTATGCTCTAATTTCAACTAGGCTTAGCAAAATTGTTTTTAAGGGAAATTTTATAATTATTAAACTTTACTCATACAACATTTATTTTAAGGCTGACCAAATCAAAATGAGATATTTTTTTCTAGGTACCTAGGTTCATTGACTCACAAGTGTTAAAAACTGCAACATGTCCTTCAAGATGCACTACGTGCTCCAAGGGTGCCACTCTCCTTTATTCATGTTTCATTTATATGATGTGCCCTTCAAGACACACTATGTGCTCCAAGGGTGTCACTCGCCTTTTGACTAATTTTGGTAGAC
>JZKD02S0134427.1:12678-23963 GCA_000966675.3 Picea glauca
TGCCCTTTGGCTTGTGTAATTCCCCCTCCACCTTCCAAAGCCTCATGAATCATGTCTTCTGTCCTTTTCTCTACCATTTTGTCATAGTTTTCTTTGATTATATCCTCATCTATAGCAAAACCTGGAGAGACCATCTTGATCATGTGGATCGAGTTCTCCATCTACTCTCTTAGCACCAACTTTTCCTGAAATAGTCTAAATGTGCTTTTCGCGCCTCAGAAGTAGAATAATTGGGTCATCTGGTTGGCAAAGATGGCGTCAGGGTGGATCCTAAAAAGATTGAAGCTATGCAAGACTGGCCTCACCCAAAGTCTCTTAAGATCTTGCGTGTATTTCTAGGCTTAACAGGGTATTATTGCAAGTTTGTTAAGAATTATGGGAAGATTGCAACACCTCTCATTGCTCTCCTAAAAAAGAACCTTTTCACTAGGACTCCAGCCGCTGCTCAAGATTTTCAAATATTAAATATGTCCATGTGCACCAGTCCAATCCTCACCCTTCCTGATTTCACAAAGACCTTTGTGTTGGAATGTGATGCCTCAGGGAAAAGAATTGGTGTTGTCCTTATGCAAGAGGGTCGACCTTTGGCCTTTACCAACAAACAACTATCTGAAATAAATCTAGGCAAATCCATCTATGAAAAGGAAATGTTGGCTATTCTACATGTTGTGGATATGTGGCGTCCTTATCTATTGGGGCAACGGTTCCAAATTAGGACAGACCATCAAACCCTCAAGTATTTTCTCGAACAACGCATTCCTCCCCAGAACAATAAAAATGGGTGACTAAACTCTTTGGATATGATTATAAGATCATTTATAAGAAAGGAAAAGACAATGTGGTTGCGGATGCACTTTCCCAAAAATATGAAGATGAAGGATCCATTTTTTCTCTTTCATTCATTGTACCAGATTGGCTCCAAGTTGTTCATCGGGAATGGCTACAAGACCCCAAAAGTTTGCAGTTGATCCAACAATTGCAGTCCAATGCTCTAGCTTCCCCAGGGTACTCTTGGCTCCATGAGGAAATTTGATACAAAGACTATTTGTATTTAAGTAAACAATCAAATCTTAAATCCACGGTACATTCTGAGCTTCATGCTACACCCACAACAGGGTACTCTGGGTTCACCAAAACCTATGACAAGGTCCAACGTTCCTTTTTCTGGGATGGTATGAAACAGGGCATTCGTAATTTTGTAGTTGAATGTGACGTGTTTCAACGCAACAAGGGAGAAAAAGTCAAATCGTTGGGCACACTACAACCACTCCCAATTCCACCTGGTATTTGGAAGGATATCTCTATGGATTTTATTACCGGATTACCCAAATCAAAAAATAAATCCGTCATCATGGTGGTTGTTGATCGCCTTTCCAAGTACGCTCATTTCTACGCCTTTCAACACCTATTTACAACATCCACGGTGGCTCAAATCTTCATGGATCAGGTCTTCAAGCTTCATGGCATGCCACACTCTATTGTTTCTGATCGTGACCCAACTTTCACAAGCAATTTTTGGCAAGAACGGTTCAAGATACAAGGCACAGAATTGCATCTCAGCACAGCTTATCATCCCCAGACTGATGGACAAACGGAAGTTGTCAACAAGTGTTTGGAAACATATTTGAGGTGTTTTTCCTTAGAAAATAAAAATCAATGGGCTCAATGGTTACCCCTAGCTGAATGGTGGTACAACACTTCATACCATACAACTACACACATGACTCCTTTTGAAGCAGTATATGGACAGAAGCCCCCTTCAGTTCTCTCATACTTACCAGGTGCCTCGAAGGTCCAGGCGGTTAACCTAACACTTACATCTCAAGAGGCCATTCTTCGTACCCTCAAAGAGAATTTGGTCATGGCACAGAATCGCATGAAGAAACAAGCAGATCAAGGTCACTTTGAATGTCAATTTGCAGAAGGGGATCATGTGTTTCTTCGACTGTAACCTTACAAGAAAACTTCCCTCAAAGCCAAGCATTGTTAAAAGCTAGCGCCCAAACTTTATGGTCCTTATACAGTGCTCAAGCATGTGGGACAAGTTTCCTATCAGTTAGCTTTGCCCAACCATTCGAAGCTACATCCTATTTTTCATGTTTCATGCTTAAAGAAGGTGATTGGAGCTAAGTTCCAAATTCAAACCAACCTTCCAGAGTTAGTTGAAGAACGATCCATTTGGATACAACCAAAAGTAGTTTTGGACCAGCGTGAGCATCGCCTAAGTCAAAGAACCATCAAGGAAGTGCTAGTCCAGTGGAAAGATACAACTCCAGCAGACGCCACTTGGGAACCAACNAGTGTTATTGTGGTGAATGTTCTGGTTATATTGTTGTTATTCTACCATTACTAGCATTTTATTTTTGTTCTGTATACATTTTATATTTGGTATATTACAAGTGGTATCAGATCACTTTCCTTGGCAGAAGTGTGGGTTAAATTTTTTTCAGGATAGAGAAGTATTCCGACATATTTAATCCACAAAGATATGTCGTTACGCGCATAAACCCACAACTGAGAGATTCATACATGCAAGAAATACAAGTGGTACTTAAGCGCACATTTGTTGGCCACCCTTGTAACCCCTATTGGTACCCCTTCGAGTGGTAGCGCATCAGACAACACCTATGTATGGATCGACCTAGATTACCTGAAACCCTCTTTAGATAAACCGATCGGCCGCCTGGCTGCTATATTGTCACCGAGAACAACACTCGGGAATATACTCTCTAGTACCTGGGTAGTCGGGTAGTACGACTAAGGGTACGGTCTATCCTTCTTAGTTAGTGCCTTGAGATATTTGGTCGAGTACTACTGTTGGACCTCGCACATATATAAGAGAGATATAGCACAGGGAAAACCCTTGTCTGTAGAACCCTTGAATACCTAACCGTTGGGGACAGAAACATTAACAAATTAAAACAGACAATATCTATTTCCCCTCAACTGTGTTCGGGTTGCCAAGTAAATACAAATTTCTTTCCGGTTAAGCATTTGGGCATTTCCTCTCTAATGTATTCTTCAGACAAGACCAAATTTGATGGCTCAGACCCCACTGGTTGGGTAACCCAAATGAAACATTACTTCTCTTTATACAACATTACAGATGACTTGGCCAAACTTTGGTATGGTGTTCTCCATTTAGATCAAGAACGTTGGCAATGGTGGCAAAGGAGAAAAAAATCTCGTCAAGGGTATATTGCTTTGACACAATTTGTGGTAGAGATTTATGAACGCTTTGACACTGACACCAATCATTTGGGCCATTTGACAAAGTTAAAACAATTAGGAACAGTGGAAGACTTTATAGCTGCCTTTGAGCGTCTAGATTTTAGAATAGAGGGCATGTCTGATGCCTTTTTTCAAGAGTGTTTTATCAACAACCTCAAGGATGAAATTCGGGCCCATGTCTTCATGGCTCGGCCTGAGAGTTGAGTGGAGGCTACCAAAAGAGATAAAGAAGAACAATAATTTGTATCTTCTCAAAACTGCAAACCCTCCTTCATCCCTCGCCCTAAACCAGTAAATCCCACTACTCCCTCTGCTCCACTAAAGATGAAAAAATTGACCCGGGATGAAATGGATGAACGCCAACTCAAAGGCATTTATTATAACTGTGATGACAAATATTTCCTGGGCCACAACTGTAAAGAACAAAATATTTTTATGGCCATCTCCAAGGAGATTTCGGAAGAAGATGAAGAAACTACCTCTATGTCTGAATCACCTGAACCCACTGACATAACCCCTCCCTCAGACCCTCCCAAAGTAGAACCAGTCATTTCCCTCAATGCTCTCACTGGCTTCACTACTCCCCAAACCCTCAAGATAATTGGTTACATCAAGCATCAGAAGGTCATCATTTTGGTTGATAGTGGCAACACCCATAATTTTATTCATCGCCGCATTGACCAATAAACTCATTGCTACTTCTATGCCATCAACAATTTCCAAATCATGATTTCCAATGGTGGTTCCATGAAACGTGGTGGGCGTTGTAAAAATGTGCATCTCCAAATTGGTTACTACCACCTAAAATCCCATATGTTTTCTATCGACATGGGAGGTTGTGACATTGTGCTTGGTGCAGATTGGCTAAGGAATTTGGGTCCCATTCTCATGGATTTTAAAGACTTAACCATGCAATTCGACCAAGAGGGCCACCAATATAAGTTACAAGGAATCACCGCAGGTTCACCTGAGATCATTAGTTCCCATTGCATGGAAAAGATGCTCAAAAAGGGTCATTCTGTTGTTATCGTCTAACTCCATGCCATACAAACAACAAAGACACCTTCTGTACCGCAAGACCTCCAAGCCATCCTGTCTAAACATCAATTGGTGTTTTCTAGTTCCCAAGGCCTCCCTCCTTCCCATGGTGTTCATAATCATTCCATTCCCCTTGTACCAATAATTATTCCTCCTAATATCCATCCGTATCGTCACCCCTTTTCCAAAAAAATGAAATTGAGAAAATGGTCCAGGAACTCCTTAATGTAGGTGTTATCCGCCCTAGTATGAGCCCCTATTCGTCTCCTGTGGTCATGGTCCTGAAGAAACAAGGTTCTTGGNTGTATGGATCGACCTAGATTACCTGAAGCCCTCTTTAGATAAACCGATCGGTCGCCTGGCTGCTATATTTTCACCGAGAACAACACTCGGGAAGATACTCTCTAGTACCTGGGTAGTCGGGTAGTACGACTAAGGGTACAGTCTATCCTTCTTAGTTAGTGCCTTGAGATATTTGGTCGAGTACTACTGTTGGACCTCGCACGTATATCAGAGAGGTATAGCACAGGGAAAACCCTTGTCTGTAGAACCCTTGAATACCTAACCGTTGGGGACAGAAACATTAACAAATTAAAACAAACAATATCTATTTCCCCTCAACTGTGTTCGGGTTGCCAAGTAAATACAAATTTCTTTCCGGTTAAGCATTTGGGCATTTCCTCTCTAACGTATTCTTCAGACCAGACCAAATTTGATGGCTCAGACCCCACTGGTTGGGTAACCCAAATGAAACATTACTTCTCTTTATACAACATTACAGATGACTTGGCCAAACTTCGATATGGTGTTCTCCATTTAGATCAAGAACGTTGGCAATGGTGGCAAAGGAGAAAAAATTCTCGTCAAGGGTATATTGCTTGGACACAATTTGTGGTAGATATTTATGAACACTTTGACACTGACACCAATCATTTGGGCCATTTGACAAAGTTAAAACAATTAGGAACAATGGAAGACTTTATAGCTTCCTTTGAGCGCCTGGATTTTAGAATAGAGGGCATGTCTGATGCCTTTTTTCAAGAGTGTTTTATCAACAGCCTCAAGGATGAAATTCGGGCCCATGTCTTCATGGCTCGGCCTGAGAGTTGAGTGGAGGCTACCAAAAGAGCTAAAGAATAACAATAATTTTTATCTTCTCAAAACTGCAAACCCTCCTTCATCCCTCGCCCTAAACCAGTAAATCCCACTACTCCCTTTGCTCCACTAAAGATGAAAAAATTGACCCGGGATGAAATGGATGAACGCCAACTCAAAGGCATTTATTATAACTGTGATGACAAATATTTCCTGGGCCACAACTGTAAAGAACAAAATATTTTTATGGCCATCTCCAAGGAGATTTCGGAAGAAGATGAAGAAACTACCTCTATGTCTGAATCACCTGAACCCACTGACATAACCCCTCCCTCAGACCCTCCCAAAGTAGAACCAGTCATTTCCCTCAATGCTCTCACTGGCTTCACTACTCCCCAAACCCTCAAGATAATTGGTTACATCAAGCATCAGAAGGTCATCATTTTGGTTGATAGTGGCAACACCCATAATTTTATTCATCGCCGCATTGACCAATAAACTCATTGCTACTTCTATGCCATCAACAATTTCCAAATCATGATTTCCAATGGTGGTTCCATGAAACGTGGTGGGCGTTGTAAAAATGTGCATCTCCAAATTGGTTACTACCACCTAAAATCCCATATGTTTTCTATCGACATGGGAGGTTGTGACATTGTGCTTGGTGCAGATTGGCTAAGGAATTTGGGTCCCATTCTCATGGATTTTAAAGACTTAACCATGCAATTCGACCAAGAGGGCCACCAATATAAGTTACAAGGAATCACCGCAGGTTCACCTGAGATCATTAGTTCCCATTGCATGGAAAAGATGCTCAAAAAGGGTCATTCTGTTGTTATCGTCTAACTCCATGCCATACAAACAACAAAGACACCTTCTGTACCGCAAGACCTCCAAGCCATCCTGTCTAAACATCAATTGGTGTTTTCTAGTTCCCAAGGCCTCCCTCCTTCCCATGGTGTTCATAATCATTCCATTCCCCTTGTACCAATAATTATTCCTCCTAATATCCATCCGTATCGTCACCCCTTTTCCAAAAAAATGAAATTGAGAAAATGGTCCAGGAACTCCTTAATGTAGGTGTTATCCGCCCTAGTATGAGCCCCTATTCGTCTCCTGTGGTCATGGTCCTGAAGAAACAAGGTTCTTGGCGAATGTGTCCTAACTTTCGTGCCCTCAACAAACTTACCATCAAACACAAATTCCCCATTCCTATCATTGATGACCTCCTGGATGAATTGAGTGACGCCCATTTTTTCACTAAACTGGTCTTTGTTTGGGCTACCACCAGATACGTATGAAAGAGGCAGATATTCCCAAGACTTCCTTTAGAACTCATGAGGGCCACTATGAGTTTTTGGTCATGCTTTTTGGCTTGTGTAATGCCCCCTCCACCTTCCAAATCCTCTTGAATCATGTCTTCCGTCCTTTTCTCCACCATTTTGTATTAGTTTTCTTTGATGATATCCTCATCTATAGAAAAACCTGGACAGACCATCTTTCTCATGTGGATCGAGTTGTCCATCTACTCTCTTAGCACCAAATTTTCCTGAAATAGTCTAAATGTGCTTTTGGCGCCTCAGAAGTAGAATAATTGGGTCATTTGGTTGGCAAAGATAGTGTCAGGGTGGATCCTAAAAAGATTGAAGCTATGCAATACTGGCCTCACAAAAAGACTCTTAAGAGCTTTCATGGATTTCCAGGCTTAATAGGGTATTATCGCAAGTTTTTTAAGAATTATGGGAAGATTGCAACACCTCTCACTACCCTCCTAAAAAAGAACTCTTTCACTTGGACTCCAGCCACTGCTCAAGCTTTTCAAACTTTGAATATGGCCATGTGCACCACTCTAGTCCTCGCCCTTCTCGATTTCACAATAACCTTTGTGTTGGAATATGATGCCTTAGGGAAAGGAATTGGTGCTGTCCTTATGCAAGAGGGTCGACCTTTGGCCTTTACCAACAAGCAACTATCTGAAAGAAATCTGGGCAAATCCATCTATGAAAAGGAAATGTTGGCTNAACTCTTTGGATATGATTATGAGATCATTTGTAAGAAAGGAAAAGACAATGTGGTTGCGGATGCACTTTCCCAAAAATATCAAGATGAAGGATCCCTTTTTTCTCTTTCATTCATTGTACCAGATTGGCTCCAAGTCGTTTTCCATGAATCACTACAAGACCCCAAAAGTTTGCAGTTGATCCAACAATTGCAGTCCAATGCTCCAGATTCCCCAAGGTACTCTTGGCTCCATCTAGAACTTCAATACAAAGGCCATTTGTATTTAAGTAAACAACCAAAGCTTAAATCCACAGTACTTTCTCAGCTTCATGCTATACCCACTTCAGGGCACTCCGGGTTCACCAAAACCTATGACAGGGTCAAACGTTCCTTTTTCTGGGATGGTATGAAATAGGAAATTCGTAATTTTGTAGCTGAATGTGACATGTGTCAACGCAACATGGGAGAAATGTTGTAGCTGAATGTGACGTGTGTCAAATCGCAGGGCACACTAAAACTGTTGTCGATTCCACCTGCTATTTGGAAGGATATCTCTATGGATTTTATTATTGGCTTACCCAAATCGGGAAATAAATCCATCATCATGGTGGTTTTTGATCGCCTTTCCAAGTACACTCATTTATGCGCCCTTCAACACCCATTTACAACATCCACGGTGGCTCAAATCTTCATGGATCAGGTCTTCAAGCTTCATGGCATGTCACACTCTATTGTTTCTGATCGCAACCCAACTTTCACAAACAATTTTTGGCAAGAACTGTTCAAGATACAAGGCACAAAATTGTATCTCAGCACAACTTATCATCCTAAGAATGATGGCCAAATGAGAATTTTCAACAATTGTTTGGAAACATATTTGAGGTGTTTTGCCTCGGAAAAGAAAAATCAATGGGCTCAATGGTTACCCCTAGTTGAATGGTGGTACAACACTTCATACCATACAGCTACATGCATGACTCCTTTTGAAGTGGTATATGGACAGAAGCCCCCTTCAATTCTCTCATACTTACTAGGTGCCTCGAAGGTCCAAGCAGTTGACCTAACACTTACAGATCGAGAGGCCATTCTCTGTACCCTCAAAGAGAATTTGGTCATGGCACAAAATTGCATGAAGCAACAAGCAGATCAAGGTCGCTCTGAACGTCAATTTGCAGAAGGGGATCATGTGTTTCTTCGACTTCAACCTTACAAGCAAAATTCCCTCAAGGCTGAGAATTGTCAGAAGCTAGCGCCCAAATTTTATGGTCCTTATACCATGCTCAAGAATGTGAGAAAATTCGCCTATCAGTTAGCTTTTCCCAGCCATTCGAAGTTACATCCTATTTTTCATGTTTCATGCTTAAAGAAGGTGATTGAAGCTAAGTGCCAAATTCAAACCAACCTTCCAGAGTTAGTTGAAGAAGGATCCATTTGGCTAAAACCAGAAGCAGTTTTGGACCAGCGTAAGTGTCGACTACGTCAGAGAACCATCAAGGAAGTGCTAGTCCACTGGAAAGATACAACTCCAGCAGACGCCACTTGGGAACCAACTACCATTTTGTAGCAATTTCCTCATCTCAAGCCTTGAGGACAAGGTTGTTTTTAAAGGGGCAGACATGTTAGGGTCCTAACCCGCACATAGGTAGAACAATATATTCAGATGTAATAAAGGTCAATATTAATAAGTCCTTTCAATAAAATAGAATAAGGTGGATGTAAGAAGACCTAATAGAAGCTTCCGCTTCTACAAGGATCTTCCTCTAGATGCTTCTTTTTAGTATAAATAGGAGTTGAGGGTATGAGAACTCTAGCTTGGATATTATTGTAATAGAGCTCTTCTCAACTGGAGGTTTCCCCCTCGAAGAGGCCCGTGAACATTGCTTTCATATTTAAAGTGTTATTCCTTTTGTTATTCTTATATCATTTTAGTGTTATTGTGGTGAATGTTTTGGTTATATTGCTATTATTATGCCATTACTAGCATTTTATTTCTGTTTTGTATACATTTTATATCTAGTATATTACAAGTGGTATCAGATCACTTTCCTCGGCAGAAGTGTGGGTTAATTTTTGTTTAAGGGTAGAGACGTATTCCGACGTATTTAAGCCACAGAGATCTGTCATTACACGCATAAACCCGCTGTTGAGGGATTCATTCACACAGGAAATACAAGTGGGACTTAAGCACACATTTGTTGGCCACCCTTGTAACCCCTATTGGTACCCTTTCGAGTGGTAGTGCATCAGACAACACCTATGTATAGGTCTACCTAGATTACCTGAAGCCCTCTTTAAATAAACCGATCGACTACGTGACTGCTATAGTGTCATCGAGAACAACACTCGGGAAGATATTCTCTAGTACCTGGGTAGTCGGGTAGTACGACTAAGGGTATGGTCTATCCTCCTTAGTTAGTGCCCTGAGATATTCGACCGAGTACTAATTTGGACCCCGCACGTATATCAGAGAGCTATAGCAAAGGGAAAACCATTGTATGTAGAACCCTTGAATACCTAACCCTTGGGGACAGAAACATAAACAAATTAAAATAGACAAGATCTATTGACGCACAAATGTGTTTGGGTTGCCAAGTAAATACACATTTCTTTCTGGTTAAGCATTTGGGAATTTCCTCTCTGCAGTATTCTTCATACCGGACGTAAAAATCAAAAAGAAAAAAAAATGAGTCTATTCGCCCTTATCACATTCATCCATATCATTTTTTTCGGAATTTTTTTTTACTCCGCCTACCCTTTTTCAGTTCCCCCATCATCATGGCCCATACTCGTAGCCAAGACTTGGAATCTTGGTTCAACACCTTGTAGTCTGGTCTCATTGAGACCCAACAAGAAGTGAAACAACTTAGTGCCAATGTCGCTGCCATCAATACAACCATGCAATCCTCAATGGGAGAAATCAAACAAGACCTCACCACCCAGCTTGAATCAGTATTTTCGGCACTTTGCACCAAACTGCATATTCCTACAGATAAGACTTCCTCTTCCTCACCCCCACATACTGAAGGTGACCATTCCTCTCATTCCCATACCTTGCAGAACCATCACTTTCAACGTGACCTATGCCTTCCACAGGTGGATGTAACAAATTTTGATGGCTGGGACCCCACTAGTTGGGTAACCCAAATGGAACATTACTTCTCTATATACAACATTACAGATGACTTGGCCAAACTTCGGTATGGTGTTCTCCATATAGATCAAGAACGTTGGCAATGGTGGCAATGGAGAAAAATTTCTTGTCAATGGTATATTGCATGGACACAATTTGTGGTAGAGATTTATGAACGCTTTGACACTAACACCAACCATTTAGGCTGTTTGAAAAAGCTGAAACAATTAGGAAAAGTGGAAGACTTTATAGCTGCCTTTGAGCACCTAGATTTTAGAACAGAGGGCATGTCTGATGCCTTTTTCTGAGAGTGTTTTATTAGCGGCCTCAAGGATGAAATTCGGGCCCATGTCCTCATGGCTCGGCCTGAGAGTTAGGTGGAGGCTACCAAAAGAGATAAAGAATCACAACAGGTTGTATCTTCTCAAAACCGAAAACCCTCCTTCATCCCTCACCCTAAACTAGTAAATCCCACTACTCCCTCTGCTCCACTAAAGATCCAAAAATTGACCCAGGCTAAAATGGCTGAACACCAACTCAAAGGCCTTTGTTATAACTGTGATGACAAATATTTCCTAGGCCACAAGTGTAAAGAACAAAATCTTTTTATGGCCATATCCGAGGATATTTCAGAAGAAGATGAAGAAACTCCCTCTATGTCTAAATCACCTGAACCCACTGACATAACCCCTCCCTCAGACCCTCCCGAAGTAGAACCAGTCATTTCCCTCAATGCTCTCACTGGCTTCTCCGCTCCCCAAACCCTCAAGCTAATCGATTACATCAAGCA
>JZKD02S0134460.1:11509-23963 GCA_000966675.3 Picea glauca
CTCCGCTTTAAAGGTAGAATGGCAGGGGGGCTCTGGAATCCAACTCTGACCATAGATCTGGGTGTGCAGATTCTGGCTGCTCAGATTTTCTTGTTGCTTAGCGAAACGCACGTTTGCACCCCAAACTTAGGGTAAGTGGATTTGTATCCCACTTCTTTGCACTTCTTCACCCAAAGGGGCCTATCCCTTTAGGAAGACACCCCCTTTACAAGAAATATCGCTAACAAGTGGTTTCAACCGGACCCAAAGGCATTCCATTGCCATAATGAAGATGATCGTCGGGGTTGGGTACCATCCATGGGTCGTGAGACGTAGGGGTTCCATCAATAGAGGTGGAGATCATGTTCATCGAGGCGACAAATGAATGTGGAACATCGGATGGTGTGATGGGGAAAGTACCCATTAATGAGGAATCTTTAAGAAGACCCACACTGACGTTCTCGTATCCTAGGGGGGTTTTGCAATGAACGATACATTTTTGGTATGTGCATTAGAGTGAAAGAAGGCTAATTGGTCGACAGTAACTACCTTTCCTTGATGTGGGAAACAGATGACATAGAAAAGAGTCGACACAACTACATGCATGGAATCAATCCAGCTACAGCCAAGTAGAAGGTTGTAATCGAGAGGAGCATCAAAGACCTCCACTTCAACTTGTACCGTTTTTCCTTCTAACGTAATGGGAAATGAAGGGAGGACACCCTAAGGCTTAAAACCAGAGCCATTGAAGGCTTTGAGTGTGTTGTGGGATTCATTCAAAGGAGGAGAGATGATGGATTTCCAGCAGGTAATAGACATGACACAAGTTGAGGCACCCTCATCAATAACCATTCTACAAATGATTTTGTTGGAGACAATAACTTGTATTTGGAAGGCGAGTTGAGGGGGTAACCTTGGAATGTGATCTTCCAAGTAAAAAATTATTAAATTCGTATCCGTAGGCTCGATTCCACCAATAGCTTTCAACAGTTCCTTCCGTTGTATAGGACAACTTTGAAGGACTTCAAGGGCTAACATCACGGATGGTTCTTTGGCCAGATCTTCAACAATACTGTAGTTCTGGGAAGCCCGTGCATGGGGATTGAAAGTCAATTTTTGAGCAACACCCTTTAGAGGAGGGCGAAGAACTGTATCTAGGATCGGTCGTTCGAGATGAAGAGGACCATTGGTAGGCAGAGTCCTGGGAGACGGTTGGACCAATGAAAGAGGTATCGCATCAACCTTATCTTTGGAGGAAGAATAATCTTTGGCTCGAGTGGTAAGTGTGATGTCATTCTTCTTTGAATCACCTGTACACATTAAGACATAGGATGTATTGTAGGGGGAAAGTTGGTCATGAATGACCAATTGGGCCTGTTGTTGAGAAGGGAAGGGTTGTGACAATACAGCCGGGGTGGGTGGTTTCGTGGTCCCTTGAAGGAACTTAGTAACCTTAGCTCGTCATGGACAATCCTTAGTGTAGCGATACTCACCACATATAAGACAAGGGTATCGGGGTTTGCGCTTATCCCTATCATCAACAGGTGGTGTTTTGGTTTTCTCAGTTTGCGAATTATTTTTGTCCTCCTTGTTCTTACCCTTTCCCTTTCTGGATTTATTTTTTCCGGTGGGGGTAGATTGGATAGAGTTTACCTCATAAGTCTTTTCGATGGGAGGGGTAGGAGACGAAGCATTTTTAACATTAGAAGAAATGGATTTGGGTTTGTTTCTAGAGGTTTGGATGGAATGAGGTTGGACATGGAAGGTGCCAATCAAGTCATCAGTTGCATGAGAAGCAGCAGGAGTGGTTGAAGTAGTAGAAGTAGAAGGACTAGGTGCATCAGGTAGTAAGTCGTAAAGAGTACCCGTCTGTGAGTAAACAAGTTCGAGGTATTGGGCACGACTGATGGCTTGCTCTTTTGTGACAACTCCACCCATGGCGATGTCATGACTGATTTTGTGAACCATTCTACCAGCAACTAATCGAGAAGTTCGAGTTTGATGATACGTCATCTTCATCGCCACTCATGAATGTGATCAGAGATATGAGTGGCTTTGGTTTGTTTGAAAGAACTCAAAATATCAGTTCCCATTTCGTAGCGAATCGGTAACTGGTAGTGGGTGAGGAAAGCCATAGCAAGGGTGTTGAATTCAGTGAAGAATCCTCGTGGTAACTTGATATACCACTTCGCAACAGAACCTGTGAGGGTTTGTTGAAAAAGGCATAAATGAATAGAGTCATCCATCAAGGATTTGGATGAGCACCAAATGTGAAAAGTCATTACATGATTGGTCGGGTTCTCTCCTGGTTTACCATCGAATTTAGGGATGTCAGATGGTAGTTTGGCCGGTATGGCGGGCCATTGAGGAGAGTGATGGATTGGATCATTTAAGATCCTTGACAGATCTGGGAGGTCCAGAGTGGCTAAGAAAGGTAACAGTCTATTCACATGAGGGTACTGGTGACTTTGGGGAGGAAGTTCCTCGGTAAACCAGTGGGACCATAAGCAGTCTACATATAATGTGAAGATCTGTGTAGATTCAGTGGTTGGTGTGGAGGCAAGTAATTCATAGGGTTGTACCCCTGGAAAGGGGCGTGGGGTTGAGCGTTTGAGCCCCAAATAGGATTATACATGCCTGGATATGGTTGGCCTGTACTAGGGGGTATGATGGAGTTAGCTTGAGGTTGTTGCCCCCAGTTGATTGAGGATTATGTTGTATAAGATAATTCCAATATTGGGCCAAGGATGAAGGTATTTTTTGTCCATAAGGTGGGGTCAATGGGGGTTTCCCTCCAATTGGGGGTTGCGACCCAATTGTGATTTGTCCTACAAAAGGGGGTTGATTTTGGCCTCCTTGGTGGAATTGTCCACCAACAGGAATCTGGTAATTAGGTGTGAAATATGGGGTGGTGCCACTAGGGTCAGTGCCTTCAATATAGGATGGAAGAGGTCCTCTAAAAGGGGGTGGAGGAAGTGTCGAAATGAAACCGAGAAGATGGTGCCCAAAAGGAGTGGAACCACTAGGAGTTCCGGATGTGATTTGTGTAGGAGCGGGAATAGAAGCATTCAACACATGATATCTGGGTGGAAGTGTTGGGGTGACTCTGGGTGAAAGCGGTGTGTCAATGGGGGCTTGGCTAGCTGCAGTGATCCCAGTGTGAAGACTCATAGTATATGGGACCATTGTTTAATGGACCATTTGTAGAGGGAGAGTCAAGATATGGTCAACTCACGGAGTGTGTGTACTAGGAAAATAATATGTAGTAGTAAAAGGTACTACGTCTGGATCAAATGTTTCGAGCAGCTCAGGTGTGACAGTGATATCGACACCTCCTCCTGAGTCAAAGAGATCCTGTCTAAAAATTCCAGTGGTCCAAAAAGGATCTTGACCCTTAGGTCCTAGGAAAGGTCTGGTTGGTGATCCAGAAGACTGAACAACTAGATATCTAGAAGAATTCACTCGAACAATACATCTATCAGAGTCGGTGGGAAGTCAAAAGTCCTCTCGAGAGTTGGTAATTATGAACCGTTCTAACGAGTTAGTTATTTCCACTTGTAGAGTGGTGACATCTTGGAATTCACTCTGTTGAGGAGAGGCCTCCAGTGAGTTGGTAAGCAAGGATTGAGAACCTTCCAAATATTCTGGGGGTAGGCCTTGCATTCTACGTGAACAGCATGGAGGGTCAATTGTGATCGAGTTGGAATCTTACGAAAGAAATTCTATGGCCAACTTGGGTAAAAAAATAGCATGCACTAGTAAAATCTAGGAAGGAAAACCAAGCAAACAAGACCTTCCAATTCCGAAGTCACTAGTTGGTGATGAAATCCAATGTCGCAACGATGAGACAAGAAGGGCTTGGGCTAGGGTGGAAAAGTTACATTGACGACCTGCTTAACGAACTTACACCCTGGTGCAAGCTCCCACACATAATCATGGGTATACCCTCCAAGGAGCCTGAGTGAGTTTGGTCAACATCGATTCTAGGTACCGTGAAGACTTGCCCCTTCACAGTCACCTTGTGTAAGACCCTAAGAAGATAGGCTACTAAGGTTACCACCAACAACAATAATGCATAAGGGAATAGTCAACAGTCCAATCCACATGCAAGGGCAGGGTATCTAAATCATCTTGAGAGGCTTCCACTCATCATTGTGGGTATGCCTTCAAGTAATCCCCGTAATACGTGCAATCTTTACACCGATAGCAACAAAGAAAGGTGAGTAACTCTGTCAATCTCAATGCAACCTCGGGTTTGACCCTTGTGTGAGAAGGGCTTCCCAGGATAAAATGTTGCAAATGGAATTTGACACTCCTTATCACAAGATGCTATTGTGTGTTTTGTTCTTTGGAGAGTGTGTCTCACTGCCTATTCCAAAGCTCTAGCCTAGCTAATGTTGGTGTAAACGAGCCCTAGAAAAAGTTACTAGTTAAATTTTAAAATTGCACAATATTATTAAAGGTTGTTGTTACTCAAAAGGAGACAGAAATGAAACTGATGTTGTATGAGACTCTGACCCAACAATGCATAAATAGGAGTGAATGATACAAATTTTTTGTTCGATGAATCCTATTTATAGGAGGGAAAGAGGAGTTTTCTGGAACAACATGAACTATGATGTATGATCTTCTCGTAAATGCAATATCAAACAATCATGAACAATCCAAATTCTCTATTCGTTCTCTCTCAATACTTGAATGCCAATATTTTCGAATAAAAAGTTGCTTAAAAAAGAGAAAATGTCTTTAATTTTCATTAGAAACCAAACACAGTGGTGGGACTAAGAAAAATCAAGCAATAAACGAAAAAGAAATACCCAACAAATACCCAAACTAATTTTTCAATGAAGACAAAAATAACAAACTGACAAGACCAGTCTCTTCAAATGCATACGGATAACAATTTTCCAAGTAATAAGCAATTGAAAAGAACAAAAGATCTCAATTTTTTTAACCAATAATAGGCTCCCAATCAAACAAGCACTCGGATTTCAGAACCAGATATTATACCCTTGTTGCTAAAAGGCCAAGAGGTAAACATTGAGAAAACATGATCAAGAAAGACTTAATCATTCACGATATTTGAAGCCAAGAATCATTCAATCAGTGGCCAAAGAAGTTCTTCCTAGACACACAAACAAACTTGGGCATCTGAGGACACAAAAGACTTAATCCAAAAAATTTGCAAGTGGCTTCGTAGGCTGGCAGTGGGGTACAGTGCGAGAATCAAGGATTCTCACAGGCTAGACACAGGCAGAGTGCGAGAAGTTCGCACTGAACTGAATAGAAGGATGCGAACTTTAGTGGTTCTCACAGGCTATAGAAGGGTACAGTGCGAGAAGGCCTAAAATCAAGCAAATTTTAGAAAAAAGACAATATTTTTGAAGGAACTTCTGGATCCATGGATTCTATAAGGGTCTCCTCAAGACTTAGAGATTTATGGGAAAGAAAAATGGTAAGTTAAGAGAAAATGGCCAAGGAAAAAACACCAAGAATGGGTTGCATCCCCAACGGAGTTGCCAATTTTGTTATCAGACAAATTGGTAGGTGCGGACACTAACAGATCTCCCTAGATCCACCTGGATCTAGAAAAAATCAGGACAGGACACAACTCTTTCCCTAAGTTGTGATCATTGAATCTACTAATAAGAAGAAATGAGTGACATACCTTAGTATTGGTTCCTTAGGTATTTTTTGTTCCCGCTTCACTCCAGTGCTCTCATGAAATCAGGTCCAAGACAACACAAACCAACCAAAGTGAAGACAGTAAATTATATTTAATGTCAACCTATGCATATGACCAAGGATTTATGCAATAAAGTAAGAGTGACTTTATGGGAAAGGGACATGTCGCTGTATCATATTAAATGGAAGTAGAAGATACAACTTGATCGCCTTGATGTTGCAAGCTTCCTTTCAATGACCCTTAGTTCCAACACACACACTTGCTCTGTACTTGCATGAAGAAGATCCAATACCTCTTGATGGAACAAATAGAGTCTTCAAACTTTTGTCCAAGCAAGGTTCTTCACACAATTCTTTCACCAATTCTCCATTCAACCTTGCTTAACCTTTTCCATGAGAAACCTTTCAATATATAGGAGAATGAGGAATGGTTACATGGATGAGGATGATCCCACCAAATCTGAGAAGTTTGTAGGATGCCAACCATGTGAATGCCAACTAATTTTCTAGAAGATCCCCTTCTAGAACCTTCGTGATTTCTTCTTCTTTCCAAGCTTAAAAACAGGTTCGCAACCTATCTATGGAGCAGACTGTGAATAGTTCGCACCCTAAGTGTGGGTGGCCTGCAAGAATGAGGGATTCTCGCACCCTGTAACATAGGTAGCCTGCGAACTCATCTTAAATATGTGTTTTTTGGAAGAAGACAGGAGCCACTTTTCTCAGGAAAAAATTCCTTGTTGGGAGCCTGAATACATCACTGTTGAGACATCACGAAAGTGACCAAAATCATGTGTAACAACATTGGATCCAAAAATATTCAACAATATCCAAGATTTCTTTACAAAATTCAAGGATTTACTGTCGCAACTCAAATCTTGCGGGGTTGATAAATCGAAGGAGGAGATACAAATCATTCTCACCATTCTCTCCAAGATTGGTCCTGAATTCTCTGTATTCATATCCACATTCCATTCTGTCAAATTCACCTTCGGAGCCACCTAGAAGATGCCTTCTCATGAGGACTTTATCGAATCCATGACATAAGAGCAAACAATTCTCATCAACATGGGCACAATGAAAGGCCCAAGGGCGCATGCACTCACTGTGCATGATGGAAGCCACAAATATCATAAATATAAAGATAAATATAAATGAAAATCTCATGCACATCCGAAGAATGAAGCGTACACAAAACCCTTCACTGATGCCTCCGGATCCAAAGGGGAAAAGGGGAGAAATTATCGTATTTTCACAAAGGATTCCATCCAGAATCCACATGCATGAAAAAAAAAATAGATCTCATGTCTCAAATACTTCAGAAAAACAACCTTGGAGATCGCATCCCCGAGGGTGCAAAGAAGAAGAATCCAGAAGATCTGAATTCCAAGAAAGGCAATTCTAGCCATGCCTTGATTGCAATCAACTCCTTTCCTGATGCTTGGATCATAGATTCAGGAGCATCACATCACATGGTTTCCTCAGAAGAATCATATTCTTCATTAGATTCATGCAAATGTCCTCCTATTCTGATGGGGGACAACTCTTCTGTCGAAGTCACCGGCAAAGGAAGGATTGAACTCACCAATGGAAGCTTTGAGAATGTGTTGCACGTTCCCAAACTTTTCATCAAACTTATCTCCATGTATCAGATGAAGAATTCCGACACTATTAATAAATTCATATTCACACAAAATTCCATGGACATATACAACATGGAAACCAACTCCAGGGTTGCAACTAGTGAGGTAAATCATCAGTCTAGATTCTATAAATTTTCTGAATTCATTGAACCTGATTCTACTTTACTGCTTACTCATGTTGATAAAAGTAGTAGGATATGGAATGAAAGGTTTGGACATTTTAATTTCAGATACATGCAACATCTTAGCAAGAAAATATTGGTTGATGGTCTACAAGACATCCATTTCTCCAAGGGAGTGTGTGAGGGATGTGTTCTCAGAAAACACGCTCAAGAGAAATTCGACAAAGGAAAGTCTCAAAGAGATTATGCACCTTTATATCTGATCCACAGTGACCTTATGGGTCCCTTTCTACATCCATCCATTAGAAAAGAGAGGTTTGTTCTCATTTTTTTTGATGATTTCTCACGTTTTACATGGATCTACTTTCTTAGGAAAAAATCTCAGGTCTTTCAACACCTCAAATATTTCAAAGCCTTGGTTGAGACACAGTCCAAAAAGAAGATAAAATTCCTCCGAACTGATAACGGGAGATAGTATGCAAATCATGAGATCCATAATATTTTCCATCAAGCAGGGATTGAGTTGAAGCATAGAGTTCCCTATACTCTGCAGAAAAATGAAGTTGTTGAGCGGAAAAACAGATCTCTAAAGGAGATGGCATCTTGCATGATGCATGCAAATTCTCTACCACAGAAACTATGGGTCAAAGCACTTAATTTTGCAACATACATCCAAAATAGATCTCCCCATATAACTATCATGGATAAGACCCCCTATGAGGCTTGGAGTGGACTCAAACTGAAAGTGACACACTTTCTCATTTGTGGTTCATGTGAATGGGCCCGGATTCCCTATGAAAAGAGGAAGGCACTTAATCTACAGAGCACTGAGTGCATTGTTGTTGGCTACTGTCAGGCTGCTAAATTGAAGCTTTTAAGTGACCTGAAACACTAAATTTTCAAACCAGGGTTGGTAAACTTCGAGCTGATACACAGTATGTGCAGGCAAGCGTCTAGTCTCTATCTAAATGTTATCCTAAGAAGAAAACACACACCTATTATGAGAACTTGAATTTTAATAACTATCTTGAAACTGAGCATTTCCTATTTAAATCATCAACAAAAAAATAGTCTTGTGCTTAAATGCTGGTACTACTATTTCTATTCAAAAGTGTGGTTCCACAAGATTATTTTACCTCTATGCCCAATCATCTACCATCATCACTTCTATTCCAGCTATGACACAAAGAGTATTTTCGAAAATGCATTCAATCTGGTCATCAAAATGAATCTAAAGCTAGCTACAGGAAAACAGAGTACTTTCCTAACTATTGGTACCAGGAGCTCCTTTTGTTCTAACTGTAATCTAACTATTCTAACCAGGCCAGGTAACTAATGTCTAACAAAGCAAAATGCATGCTAATTCTGAGTTATGTTCGAATTGAAAATGAAAACTAAATAACCACATGCATATTCTAAACCCTACAGGCATCAATTCTGCGTTTAACACTCAGCAACGCCAAAGATAACAGTACGCTGGAATGATTCAAGTGAGGAATAAATAAACATGATTCTGAAACATCCAAACCGATGTCACGCTATGAGCTGCATATCTACCATTCAGATAAACAAATGCCAATATGCTAAAACAACTAGATCTATGAGTGTTAAGCTACCTCATATGCAAGTTCTAAAGCATTAAAATGAACTAAGTCTATAATAGCATCAAACTAAATCTATTGTAAAATAAGGGAGCGACTTGCACCGGTTTGGCAGGCCCAACCAAACGGCACAAACGCTGTTAGTAATGAACAGAGTCGACTATAACATCCTATTCAATCATTGTATAAACTTCATGCTTCATCAACTCAGGAAAGAAATACTCAAATCACATATCAGTCGAATAATATAACATAACAGCAATCTGTATTCAAAACATAGGTTCACGGTATCACATAATCCAGCAACAATAACAATAGCAATAGCAACGGCAACAGTAACCCGTTCTCAGGAGTGATCCCAGGTTTTTATAGATGTCTTATTGTTCATAACAGTCGAAAACAAAGATGCATAAAACAAACGGATCCATGATCCAAGAATAGTCGTGGAATCAAGTTAAAAACGTATTTCACATCTTCGTGACATGTAGTGCCACGAAGTGTGAATGATGAAGAATAATCGATCCAGGTTTATCATTGTGTCTTCGAGCACTCTGTGGTGATGAATCCAGCTGGCCTGTGAATCTTTCTATCTCTCATTCAAACCATAACGCACACCATAATGCACAGATCTCGAACGACTCCATTGGTACCTCCACGGGTGTGAGTTGGTACCTGGTACCGGCATCCTGTTCCAAAAATAGAGGTGGTACCTAACCCAAACGATATTAGTTCCAATACCAATTTAAAGCATTAAAGTGCATAAAAATAGCTTGAAGTGCAAAGATACCTTAGATGACCCCTTTGAATGGTAGGGAGATGTTAATTATGTCAAAATGAGGTCAAAAGGGTGGTACTGGCATATAAATGGAGGTCTGTGGTATATAATATAGGCAAAGAGCATAGTCAAAACCGGGGACCAACATACCCCCACACTGAAGTTCTTGCCTGTCCTTAGGCAACAAAAATCAAAAAGACTTGGTCGCCATCAAAGGGTTGCAGCAGCTGCAACCAGCATCTGTAGCCTCTCCTGCTTCTTCAGATTCCTAATTTCTTTCTTAAGGACCCTGTTGATTATAACATGCTTCCTAGAAATCCTCTGAAACTGTTTGTTCCTCTTGGAAATATCCCTGTTCCTCTGTTTTAGTCTTTTAACTTTGGATAAGAGGTGGTTTACCCTAAGCTTTAGGAGTTCGTTTTCGGTTTTAACATGTCTGTCCAATACCCGGTACTCATGCAACTTTTCCTTTAATCTGTTGGTCTTGCTCTCTAGCTTCGCCACCATTGGCTTCAAGGACCGACTGGAGGAGATCTCGAAGTGGGTTTCAAATGTTTTCTCTTGGCCTGGCTGTGGTGAAGGACTCGATGCATGCGTGAGTTCCTCGGGACTTTGAACAGGGGTATGAAATCTATCGGAATCATGATCAGGAGTGAATTCAGGAGTGAGTGCATCTGGGCTGCGTTCATAAGTATCAGCTGGGTCAAAATTACGATCTAGGTTGAGTTCATAGCTGCCAATTGGATCTGGATGAGCTGGGCTAAGTGTAGAAGTGTCAACTAGATGGGGTTCAGGGGTGAGCTTTCTTGGTGTCTGAACGGGGGTACCGGTTGGTACTTGAACGAATTCATTCTGCACAATTTTCTTGGGTGTAGTGGCCTGCCGATTGGTTCTACAATTTTTTTGAATGATATGGGACAACGTCCAGGTCATATCAGATGGCTCCGGGGCCTCCTCATGACCATCTATACTTTCCAATATTTCTTGTGTGGGGTAACTGGGTACTGAGTTGTCCATTCCCGACAATAAGCTTTTACATTTTCTTTTTGGGTTCCTCCTAGGTTTATCATTTGTCTCGACTAGCTCCTCCACATCAATTATGTTATCGGCAGCTGGGGAAGAGCTCGGGGCTTCAATGTCCACTTCTGTAGGTGTGGTGGCCTTCCCAGTTTCAACATTGGTTTCTACCTCGCCATGAATTGGAGGTTCGGGCCCAGGGTTCCCAGTAGAGTCTGTAGTCAGGGTTTTGACTGTCTGTTTCTTGGAGTTCGATTTTCTGTGTGGGGAAACAAGCTTCACCTTCTTAGCTTTGGACTGGGCACGGGCGAGGGTTTTTACAGTAAAGAGGTCCCAAGTCTCTTGCTTTTTCGATAGTGTAGAAGTGATCAATATTTTAACTAACCCGAAGTGAAATAAACTCCCCCGAAACTCACTAACCCTTTGGACCTGTTCGACCATCCTTTTCAGACTTTTTAACAAGAAAAATGGTATGTTCAGTGGAGTACCTGTGAAGTGTAACAAAATTCGGGTGTGGCAGGGGAATATAATGGTATATCGACCCTCGCACGTTAAATAATGTTGGAGGATGATAAACACTTGAGCCCATTGTGGCTCCATCCAAGACCGTGACGTTCCCTCGGACCATTTTGTGTTCCGGTACTGAGGCTTCAACAACTGCGCACAGAGCTCCTTATCCACCGGTTGTCCCTTCGTACACCTCTGGCCTGTGGTGGGTAACTGAATTGCCTCTACAATGAACTCCTCTATGACCCCGAACTCAAATTCTCCCACCTTGGCGGTCTCACCATCGAAATGCAGCACAAACTGGAGTGTGATGGCATCGTTATACCCATTGAACCTTTTCAGAAATGGCTCCCACCCGGCTTGCTTGAAAATTTCTCTCGTTGCCCTATATTCCGGGAGGGCTTCAAGGTCGGCGTATGTTTCTAGTTTGTGTCGATTGGCTACCATGGCTCTTCTTGGGATAACAGGGAAAGTCGATCAGTGGCAGCGAAGGTTGGATGAGGCAACAAGAGGGATGAGAGCGATGAGAGGAGAGAATGTGATAGAGAATGTGGTGAAAGGAATGGTCGGGATGAAAACGATATGAGAAGATTTGAATTGCTGTGGAGATAGATAGGGTGTCAGATCATGATGGAGGTCGTACGAGGGTGTAGAGTTATTATGTCCGAGTCAAATCGAAATAAGTCTCGGTAATGGTGGATGTTCATGACACGAAATGGCATGGTAGATTAGTTTACTAGGTACAGGTCGTGGAAATAATGAAACACTATGGAGTGATTAAGGTACCTTTAGTTCAAACATTAATATGAAGATTAATACAATAAATCGATACGAACTTAAACGCACCTAATTTATATTACCTTTACCCATTGTTATGCAAAGTTTGTTGTGAAATTATCTTTTGAGGCTAAGTCTGGATTTGAAGGCATGCAAATTGTAGCTGCTTTGGTCTTTCTACTGGACCTGTAACTGATAAACTCGGTACTGGTACTGACTGGTACCACTGGAACATTCAGGAGTCTGTAGAATAATTTGAACAAATAATACCGTCCTGAAAAAAACTTCCTGTGTATAACAGCAGAGTATCTTAGGATGACCCCTGAACCTGTCTTTGTTCTGGTCTAAAAA
>JZKD02S0134482.1:0-17098 GCA_000966675.3 Picea glauca
GGTATATATAGGAGACTAGGAGGTATGATTACAACTAATGGCCTAAAGCCGACATAAATAAAATAACATTACTAATATAATATGCCCCAATTAAGGGGTAATGAGCCAATATTAGAGCTTAACACAGACTATCAACTAATTCCAGGTCATTTATACAGGTTGGGAAAAAATATCATTTTGAGAAGGTGTGTATTGGAACATGAATGACCCATGGTTATAGCAGAATCTCATGAAGGTATATTTGGAGGACACTATGCAAGAAAATATACTGCGTAGAATATTTCCATAACTGTGATGTCTATCAGAGAGTTGGAAAACCCAATAGGAGGGATGAGATGCCCCTAAGACACCAAGTAACTCTTCATGTATTTCTAAATTGGGAAATAGACTTTGTCGGACCTATTAATCCACTAGCAAGAAGGTCAGGAGCTATATACATCATTACTATGAATTAATACTTAACCAAATGGGAATAAGTAGCACCAGTCAAGGATTATAGTGTAGAGACAACAACATACTTCTTATTTGAGCATGTGATTACAATATTTGAATGTCCTAAGACTCTAATGAGTGACCAAGGCACCCATTTCATTAATAGTAACATCTAGGATATGACTAAGGAACTTGAATTCTATCACCAGAAGAGTACACCATGTCATCCTCATGAAAATGAGACAATAGAATATTTCAACAAAATTTTGGAGAGTGCCTTGAAAAAGATTTGTAATGTGAAGAGAGATGATTGGGATTTAAAAATACCAGTAGTATTATGGGCATACAGGACTACATGCAAGAAGTTGACAAGATAGACACCATTCATATTGGTGTTTGGACAAGACATTGTGGTGACATTATAATTTTTGGTACCGAGTCTGAGCATTGCAACAATTACAAATATGACAGAAAGAGGCGTAGTACAGGAAACGTTAAGTCAACTAATGGAACTAGAAGAAGACATGATTTTGGAAGGATTCCACCAAGAGATGAAGAAAGAAAGGGACAAATCCTGGCATGAAAGACACATAAAGAACAAGATCTTTAAAGAGGGATATCTAGTTCTCCTCTATGAAAACAATGTTTTGCAACATCTTGGTAAGTTCAAAATGCATTGGTTAGGGCCATATGAAGTGAAGTATGTCACAGATGGAGGATCTGGGCAACTAAAGGAATTGACAGGAACATAATTGCAAGGAATGGTGAATGGTAGTCGACTAAAATGTATAGGGACAATGGACCTACTAACTCTCAGTATCTAGAGTGTAGTAAGGAAGCCCTATGTACAATGTACTATAACATAAATTAGGAAATAAAAATTACAAAATTACATAAAAAAGAAGAAAAATAAGGAAAATAAAAAAAGAGGAGGAAGTTGGTTGACTAGTGGAAAATTGGAAAAATTCATGTGCAGTAGGTAGAAAAATAAGCGTAGGAAAATTGGATGCCACGTGCAAGGAACGTTGGACACTACGTAAATGATTCAAGGCGAAAAAAAAGAGAAAAATCTAGTCAAAGTCCTTCCCTAGTGGAGTCATCATTTTTTTATTGTGAGAAATCTTACCCTGCGGATAGGATAAGCTCCCCTTTTTACCAAGACCCCTATATTTGGTCCAAATACATAATTAAAAAAATGTGTCCTAACGTCCCTATAGATCTAACTCAATAAATCAAGCAAGAGAGAAGAAGAATGTGGTCTACCTTGTTGCGATGTTCATCCTCGTTGCTCCAATGCTTAGGCTTGATCTCTAATCTCCTCAATGCAAATGAGTCATGTAAATAATAGAAAATGAACTATTCCTCTTACTCTATATGATTAAACAAAGCATTTATATCTATGAAGATTGAAACAACAATAGACAAGTGAATGTAGAACACATGAACTTGAATGAAATAGGCCAAGTTAATATTAATTGGAAAGCCAAAGAAGACACTTAAAAAGAATGCTTGACGATGCAACAGTATTATCCAATCTCTCCTCATATATCTCTTTCATGAATATTAACATCAAAATATTGATGCTTCCTCCATAATCAAAGTTTTGATAACTATGATCTTCCTCCATTCACCTTGGAAATACCTTCAATATATAGGCTTTAAGAGGTGCAACCACCATGAGAAAATGAAGGATATGGTTGAGGATATGTCTCCTTAAGGTTGGGATCTGATCCTAATATTATTCCATGGCATAGGGGTCAAACACAACCAACCTCATTCCAAGAGATCTGTCCCTTAGGAAAAGGTGGGAGATCCCTTGATTTCCTCTAACTATATTGGCGCTCCCCTAGAGTTGAACACTAGGAGAAATCCTATAAAGTTGATCTCCCCTAACATGGTAAGGGAGAACCATTCCATGAATTTTCACTCCCTCAGTATGGCCAAGGGCCTTCCAACCTTCATAAATTCCAAAAATTGGTCAATTTTTCCAAGAAAAAGTATGTTTCGACTGTCAGAAGAGAGGGATTCTTCTTCCAACATGACTTAGGGATTTTAGAAAAAAATTTCATGGTGTCAAGGGGTTTTGGCACTTAGAAAAATGAATGCAACACTTTTTAAGGTGCATACGACAGTTGTAACAATGCATGTGACACTTAACAAAGTGCATACATCACTTTGTGACACTTAGGCTGTAACACTCAAGTGTGACATTTTGGTGTGTAACTCATCCCATTCCAAATTTTTAATGCGTGTGTACCAAGGCTAAGTTTCTTAACCACTATAACTAGGACAAACCGCAAATTCTAAAATTTAGTGTGTTTTCCCTTAGGCTCTTTCAATTTGTCCCACTTTAGACAAGGTCTCCAACCTAAAAAAAATTGCATCATGCAAATTTTTTATCAAACCACCTTTTGAATATATTCTAATGGGCATCAATTTTTTCTATGGTTTTATCTCTTTCCACCTCCAACTTTATCGAGATATGATTTATCATTTGAGGACTAAGTAATTCTACTTTCAGTAGGCTTGAGATAATTGAAGAGGGGGTAAGAAAACATTAGGAGGTAATATATTTTCTCTCCTATACATTGGGAAGAAGGGATAGGTTCCCAATTATCTTTTGGAATTACTTTATCGACCCACAAGGCATTGGGAAGATAATTATGCTAGTTCTTTTGATGGTCAACTATTATTTTGCTCAAAACTTAGACAAAATTATTGTTAGTGGATTAAACTAAACCATTACCTTGCATGGAGTAATTAGTTGAATATCTTCAAATAATTCATTTTTCTAAATTAAACTCAGTTAATTTCAAGGAATATAAGTATGAAACATTATCAAAAACAAGAATGGGAGGAACACCAAACCTGGTATTAAATTGTTTCTCTAGAAATTCTATGACAATATCTTCATTTACTTTAACCAATGGAATTTCTTATATCTATCCTCTAAAATAATTAATGGAAGTCAATATGTACTTTTTTTTTTTCGAGGAGTTTCGATTTATGTCACCTATAATGTTTAGACCCCATTGTTGGAAAGGTTCTTCAATCGTTACAAGTTGTAGTGGGATAGTTGGATTATTCTCATGTCTAGCACTCATATGGCATATTTTGCATCTTCTATATTAGGAGTGTGCATATATGAATAATGTTGGCAAGTATTACCCAACTCTCAAAATTTTACGGGTTGTTGTCTCACTAGAAAAGTGTCATCCATCATTTCCATCATGTAGTTCTTTAAAGGATGTAATCATCATCTTATTTCTATAGGAATATCATTATTACCCCATGTTAGTTTCTTTGAAACGAGACACCATTAATCAACTAATACTTGGTATAATTTATCCTTATCACCCTCTTTTATTTCACATTCATATTTCTAGGACTAGTACTAGATTGCAAAAAATACTTCAAATCGGTGAACTAGGAGTCTATATCTATTGGAATAAATAAACAAAAAATTCAATTTCCTAGCCTTATTCTAATAATTTAGTTGGGTCCAGTGCTTGATATGATAGTTTACATAAACCTTGGCCTCAAACTCTATTTTTAGTTTTAAATTCTAAATTGTGCTCCCGAATGGTAGTCATCCAATTTTCTCTCCTTTTTTCAAGTTCCTTCTATATAACTAAAAATCTAGCAGTTGAGTGAGGCAAAAATACCTTAGTTTGGTTTTTTAGAATTTAGGGTATGAACTGCTTGATATATTTAAATACTACAAAGTTTGTTTTGCCAATTCTTGGGTAATTTAGCTCAACCCCATATAGACCAGTGCTCATAAATTAAATTGGATACTCATCCCTTGCTCATCTTTCAGAGTGAGAACTACTACAAGGGAATAGTTAGATGAAAATGTGTATAGGAATAATTCCTTAAAATCTAGATTGTGTAATGCTAGGGTAGTACGAATTGAAACCTTGATGTTCTTCAAATATGTTTTTTGTCTGGAGTTCATTGGAAAACATCTTTTTTTATCATTTTATACAAGGGTTTGATTGTTTTAGTGAAATCTAAAACAAACCTTTTGAAAAAGATTATCTGACCAAAGAAAGACTACATGGCCTTCTTACTGTCGGCCATTGGAATTTACATAATGGCTTTGGCTCGTTTTTTATCAACCAAAATTCCATCTTTAAAAGTTATGTGGGAAAGATGGTTACCTTCTGAAACTACAAAAAATATCTTCTTTGGATTAAGATATATTCCATACTTCTTGCACCTTTCAAAAATTTGTTTCAAATGTTCTATGTGGTATGCTCTATTATTTAAATAAACGGTAACAACGTCGAAGTATACCACAACATTCTTGATGATTAACCCCCTTAAGGTTGTCCATATCTTGTTGGAAATTTGCTCTATCATTGATCAATATGAAAGGCATTATGCAGTAGGAAAAATTTCCTCACTTTGTAAGAAATATGGTTTTCAACCTATCTACTTCAGCTACCAACACTTGATTATAATCAAAGAAACCATCCAAAAGTGAAACATTTAAGAACTTGAGACAAGCTATAAAATCTTCTCCATTGGAGGAACATGATAGTTTTCTTTATCTGATACTTTGTTCAAATTCTATAAAATCAACACATAATATGATTTCCATTTATTTCTTTCTAATGGGAACCAAGTTAAATAACCATGTAAAGTGTTGAACTTTGAAGATGAATTTGGAATCCATAAGTTTTTCAAATATTTATGAATCAATGGATCTAGTGTTGGTTGTACATTTCTTAGTTTCTATTGGAAGGGCTTGACATCTTCTTTCATGGGGATGACATGTTGAATAATTCTTGTGTCATGTGTTTAGAGGTCCTCATGGGTCCAAGTGAATAAATCCTTATATTATATGAACAAACAAATGTAGGTGTTGTAGAAAGATTTTCCTCAACCCATGCAACTTTCTCATAAGACCGTTTTCATTTCCTTATGTAGACTTGAAGTCCCTTTTTGCAATTCCATAGCTAAAAAGAATATTTTTCCACATATACATTCCCTAACAACTATTCAACATGTGTATACATAGGTTGCACCATTACGGCCCATGCACATCAGGTTTTGTGCCAAAAATTAAAAATGGTGTCTGGTTTCCATGTCACGTCACGAGATCCATGATCCTCAACCTTACATATACTGGAAACGTTCCAACTCAGACCTTCAATTCCATTTGAAGGCTATAAATGGGTCATATTCAAGTTGTGGAAAGAGGAGAAGAATTAAACTTTGAGATAAAAGTTACTCTGGAAAAATTATTCACTTCATATTGAGTCTGCATCCCTTTGTCCCTTTAAGTCCGAACACATTGTTCATCCCCTAAGCTCTTCCCTATTTGATGGAGAACCTCATTGTCTCTCTTATATGAACTTTGCTTTGGTGGAGGATTGAAGTGGTGGAGGTCCATATGGAAGGGACTTAGTTTCTCAGTTTTGAACATGTTGACATGAAAGTTTGTTATTCATACACTTAAGTTGATTACATTTTAATAGAAATACTCTTTTCTTGTCCAATTAATGTCTTGAAAATACTTGAATTATTATTTCATGGGAATATTTGTTATGAATATTGATGGATTATGTTATTAAATGTGCTAACTTTATATATTATCACCATATTCTTGTGTATCTTGGTTGTTGAGGATAAGTTGGAGGTATACATATTTGAGTCGAGTGCTCAACGGTGGTCTTCTTCAAATGTCTAGACTAGTTATGCTCTTTCTCTTGTCTTGTTAGCATGTTTGTTTATATAAGATACTTGAGACTAGAGTTGATTTCTATAGTCGTTACATCTATTGTGGTTTACCCCATGCCATAGAGTTATTTTCCTCGTAACATAATTGGCGACCATACTGGGGAGGGAATATTCTTTTCATGGTTTGGAGTGTTTTTGTCCTTTGATTGCTCTCAGTTATATTGAGTTTCTTGTTGTTTGATTGCTTGAAAGACTATTTTCATTTTGATTCTAAGTTTCTTAGCCTTATCCTTAACCTGACAGTGTTTTAATACATTTACGCGGGTTTTCCCTTAACAGACATGTACATATGCGAGCTATCATTCTATAGGGCACATACATACACGATTTTTGATTAAGCAGTCATGTACATCATCCTTGTTTTCTTTATTGATAAGTTTGGTGTTTGTTGGGTAAGTTTTGATGGTTGCTGAGTCTTCTTGGATCTTTTTCATGATTTTTAAGTTCCTGCAAAGTGATATGAAACCTTTCTTTGGTTGACGTTTCGGGCAGTTTTTCTTTCTCATCATCTTTTTCATTGATTGTCCTTCCATCTTGGCCTGGGTGTTTGATTCTTGATATCGTTCTTGGTTTGTCTCTTTTTCTTACAGTAGGTTTTACATATCAAATTCTTGTTCAGTCCTTGCATTTTCATTTCTTTATATTGAAAAAGAAAAAAAAAATACATTTTGCATCATGGAATTTGATCTTTTGGGTTCTTATCATTGATCTTGATACATGTATGGAAATATTGCATCTTATTTGAATTTGCAGAGTTGAATTGAAAAGTTGCATTTTTGAAAAGGCTTATCATTTATTGAGAATTGAAGTAAGGACTTTCCATTATATTGATATTCATTTCTTGTTGAGTCATAACATCATCAGTTTCATGACCACATATTTTTAGTAAACAAAGCCACTAAAAGTAACGCTGATTAATTTAAAATTGATTAGAAATTCTTTTATTTTTCAAGGTGCACAAACTATCTTAAGATTTAGAGCCTTGGAATAGGATTTTGTGAGTAAACTTATCCAAGGCTATTAAACTCAACATATGTGTCTAACTAAGGGAGTGGTGAAATCCATTGTATAATTAGTGAAGTCGAGAGGCTCTGCTTACACCAGAATTAAGCACGAGGTCGCATGAAGTTGGTTGATGAGATATCCCTCCAATAACTTCTTAGCGTTAGAGATATTGTTGGGATATATTTGTACATGGGGGTATTTCTAGTACATTTACCTCTATGAGAGGTGGTTCTTTTGATATTTCAGGTTTTGTTACCCTGTCCATACGGTGAACCTGACTTACGATTGTTCTCTTGTTCATTTTTTATATCATGGTGGATTGGTTTCTTGACATAGGAAGCCACATAGGTTACTTGCAGGGGTTATTTTGTAGGTACCCTGAGTCAGATAAGGGTCGAGAAACTCACAACCTTTATGGAGAATTAACTCTTCGAGGGGATCTAACCGACTGCGTTTATAAGCCCACAAGGGTCCTTATAACTGATTATGAAACCTCTGATCTTTTGAAGGGAATCTCAGGCCCCTCTTGGGAGAGGAATATCTACTTTAGGGAGGGAGGTCCCTTTCAACCACTTTATCCTATTTGTGTGCATATTTTCCTTTTTGTTTATTTTGGTTTGCTCTTTGATTGTTAGTTGGACTTATGATTTTTTTTTATATATCAAATATTGAATCATCATGGAGCCACACCAACTTCCTTGCAAGTCTCGTCGTTTTTTGAAGTTACAACTGCATCTTGAGTCTTTTCCTTATAAAAGGCGTAAATTTATCAACTATGGTACACACACCTCCACCTACCAGTCTTGTGGTCATACATGTATGAGTATTGAGTCAAGTCAGAAGGATAATGGGAGTCCTTTGACTCCCATATCTACCATAGTTAATGGAACTCCTTCTACACCTTCGACCACTATGGCTGTAGTGTTAGAGGTTCCCATCATCATCCATGTCTAGACTATAGTAAATACTAAAACTATAGTAATGAACCCTTTTGGGTCTCTTTTTAGTTCGTCGGGATACAATACTCAGTCCATTCCTTCAGCCTCTATCCAATTTTCTTATGGTATCCCAAATTTCACATCACAAATTTCATCCTCCATTCCAACATCTAATATGAATCCTAGTATTAGACTTGGGGGATGGATCCTCCTCATATTCCACTCTCATTTGGTGGTGATCATATTCCCAAACAAATCCTATGGTTGGAATCCTGCCTAATTTTCACCTCGGGTCTAATCCTAATCTTAATTTTCTTGGATGGAGTAATCAATCAGGCAGACAAGTTGTCACTTATGTTCCATCCTTTACAACTACCTCCTCCACACTGATACTGACCAACATGTTTGGCATGATGAATCCACCTCTATCCTCTAGATTTCCACCTGAAGGAGGTCAGTTTCATACTTTGGGCAACCCCCAACCTGGAGCTACTCCGGTTGGGGGAAATATTTACAAAAATCATCATAACATTCCTACAAGAATGCTTCCCAACCAACCCCTTATGAATAAGTTTGGAGGGGGGCTTTACAATCCCAGATAGGGCCATGTTATATACCAGAACCATGGATGGGTTGTTATTCCACAACAACAATCTTTCTCAGGAGCTCGGGGCTAGATGTCGCAACCCCATCTCCCTTTTCTAGCCACTCTCAATTTGCCAAACTTATCAATATTAATGAATGACCTGGTGCATCATGAAACAATATGGCCTCCCATCCCCACAAATATTCCTTTGGATATTCCAAAATTCAAGGGTAAGATAGGTGAGGATCATGGTGATCATGTCACTACTTTTCAACTTTGGTTCTCTTCTGATTCCCTTAACGATGATTATATTCATTTAAGACTATTTCAATGCACCCTCATGGTTGTTGCAGCGAAATTGTATATAGAGATACCAAGGGGGACATATGGGAATTTTAATCATATGGTTTTAGTTTTCCTCAAACACTTCCAATTGTCAGTTTGTTATGATGTCAACATATAACTTTTGTTGGCCCTCCTCTAGGATAAAGATACTCATATATTGGATCACATCCAAGAGTGGCATAGAAGGAAGAGGTTGATCAAAGCCTATATTCCTTCAGAGTTCCTGTTGGAATGGTTTATTTATTTACTATCTTATATATTGAAGGATGTCTCTTCATTTGGGGTAACATCTGAAGAGGAAGTCATTTTTAAATCCTAGTAGTTAGATCTCATATATGCTTAGTCTAGGATGTTATATGAAATTATTCCCAACGCACCGAGGTCAAACTATGACCCTAGGAAAAATCCCAGGCCACATGTTGATGGCATTATAGGCTCCGCAAATGTTAAATATGCAGAATTGGTGACAATCCAGTTGAAAGAGTTGTCTCTAAGCCAATATGTAGGAGGAAAAACTTTGTTTGTGTCCTCCACTCCCACTCAATGGGCAGATGTGCATTCTGTGTAGTCATCAACCAACCCGAATGGTAACCAACAACCAGGCGGGAATAAAAGGAAAGGACATGGTAATAATCATAAGGGTGGGAGGAATAATGATAATAAACCCAAGGACAACACTAACAATGATAGATTGAAGGTTAATGTTGGTGATGGAAAGAAAGAGAAGTGGAAGGTGAAATTCCCTTGTAAGCTTTGTACGGATGATCACCTTACCCACTTGTGCCCCAAAATTGAGGTAGATACAAATATTTTATCTCTACCACTCATTGTGATGACTAATCCTTTTCTACATAATCATCACATGGCCTCAAGATCCTATAATTACATAAATGTGTGAGTGGGAGTCAAAACCACTGGTCCAGGATGGTGATTGTCTATACATAAATATGGTCAAGTATCTGATTAATGTAGCCACTCGGTCTTGTGATTACAGTACTTCACAGAATGCTCTAGGTATAGAGTCTCCCCCTCCTCCAGATATTCCTTTACAGATCAAAAAGTCAGAGCCTCTGCCTCGTATTCTGAAAGGAGTACTCAAAATCTATACCCACAACCCTAATGCTAGAGATTCCCATAATTACTCTATTGTTGAGGATCTGGGTAAAACTCCTTGCATGATGTCGGCTTTGGAGGTACTCCAGACATGTCCTTCATAGAGGAATGCCTTTTTATCTGTGTTAGGAGCTCTATACCCCTATGGCTCTAAGGTTATCAAGTTTGATGTCACATATGTGAAGCATCGCTTGCCTTATCACGTGGACTTTCAAATCCATGTGGATTACTCAAAGGATACCATCAAATGTATTGTTATTAATGAAGCCCCTGCAACATGTGTGATGTCCCTAACCTGTTGGAAAGACATTGACACTCCAACCCTCTCTCAATATCTGACCATGTTGACTGCATTTGATGTTCGTTCTTTTTGTCCCCATAATATTCTTCCTACCTTTATGATCCATTTAGATGGGAAGATGGTGGAGGTGGATGTTGAGGTGGTTGATGCACCACTTGACTATAACTTATTACTAGGGAATAACTGGAATTTTTCTATGACTACAGTCATATCATATATTTTATGTACTTTATGTTTTCTTCACAATGGAAAAATCATGACAATCGATTAGTTGTCCTTTGCGCATGCTAGCCCCAATGCATCACTTGGACCTTCAATACCTGTGATCGACAATTCTCATCCGACAATTGAGGATATTTGTGTTGGGATGTATTCCTCCCTTATGGGTACCTTTGATTTTGTGTCATTAATTCATCATGTCTATGCCATGTCTAGTAAGTATTCTTTGTCAATGAGGTCCGTTCCTTTCCTCACTTCATATTTTAACGATCCTTGGACCCTACCTTCCCTGACATCATCTTGTGAAGGTCAGTTGCATATTGGAATGGAAATGCCACTTTCAACGATAGATATATCATATCAGGTTGTTCTCAACTCTATTGTCAACCTAGATCCTATTCCTGTGCAGACAGATGAGGAGGATCCTATTCTACGACCCATATGGCCCCCTTCATCGTCTTTCTCACATGATTTTCTCGATGATAATTTACCTTCAAATGAAGCAATATTATAGGCCATGAATGATTCATATAGGCCATGGGATGATATGCATCATCACTCTTAATTCCTCCTATTGCTTGTTAGGATTGAACAAGACGATTTTAGATCTACCTTGAGTGATATAGTCGGTCACATTGTAGTTCCACTTGATACGCATGGAATTTATGACGAGCGAAACATGGAGAGTATTTCTCCTACCGTCACGATCGATATCTCTCTTATTCCTGGTAAAGTTGAAAATTTATATATCGGTGTGGATTGTTCACCTGAAGAAATTCATATCTACACCGAATTCGTCAAGGAATTATGTGACATTTTTTCTTTGTCATATGAAGAGATGCCAGGAATAGACCCTCGTATTGTAGAACATGATATTAAAACCTACATGGATGCTAAACCAATTCAACAAAGGCTTAGAGCTATTAATCCTAGGAAGGCCCCTGCTATTAAGGCAAAGGTGGAGAAACTGTTTAATGAAAGCTTTACTACTTGGTTCCCTTGATTGAATGGGTATCCAACCCCGTTCCCATGAATACAAGGCAAGGAAACATCCGTGTATGTATGTATTTTCAGGACCTAAATAAGGCATGTCCTAAAGAACAATTCCCAACACATTTCATTGATCATATTCTCAATGAGTGTGCAGGAAGTGAGGTTTTTTATTTTATGGATGAATTTTCTCGATACAACCAAATTCATATTAAACCCGATGATCAACATAAGACACCATTTATTTGTCCTTGGGGTAATTTTGCATGCTGGAACATTCCTTTCAGCCTTAAAAACATTGGAGAAACCTTCCAAAAATCCATGACCTTCATTTTTCATTATCTCAATCATATATTCGAATCTTACCTTGATGATATTGCTACTCACTCTCGCAAGAGAGTGGATCACTCTAGCCACCTTCGGCTAGTTTTTGAGAGATTTTGTTATTATCGCATCCATTTGAATCCTCATAAGTACATATTTTGCATTAGGGCGGGTCATCTTTTAGGATTCTTAGTCTCCAAGACTTGGATCATGGTGGATCCCTTAAAGGTTGATGCAAAACCTCGATTTCCTCCCCTGTGCAATATTTGTTGGCTTCAAGGTTTACAGGGGAAATCTAACTTCTTACGTCGGTTTATAGTAAAATGTGCCAATATTAATAAGGTTTTCATGCATATCTTGAAGAAGGACACTCTGTTTAAATGGGATGAGAAAGCCCAGAAATCCTTTGATGGTCTGAATAAATACTTGGTATCGACGCCTATGCTTAAGCCTCCAAACTACAGTAGAGATTACTTGCTTTATGAGCTCCATGATCATGTCATTTACTATCTTAGTCGAAACTTATTCAGCCCTGAACTCAAGTATTCTCATGTTGAGAAGCCATCTTTGGTTGTAGTACATGTGTTTCAAATATTATGGCACTATATATTTCTTTGCAAAACTACCATAGTTGTTGACGTCAATCCATTTCAATATTTCTTTACTAGGCATATCATATGGGGAAAATATAATAAATGGATTGTCATATTGCAAGAGTTTGATCTTGATTTTGCTTCGGCAAAATCCAAGAAATAGCTAGTTTTTACCGAGTTAATATTGGATTTCCCTTCGTTATATGAGGATGTTATCCATTTCGATTCATTTGTGGATGAACACATTTTCCTTGTCTTGTCTTCAGACCCCTGATATGTAGACATTTTGACCTATATTCAAACCTTGAAGTTCTCTCAACATATTTTGAGAGATGATTGACGACGCATACAATATCAAGCTAAGAACTACCTTATCATCAATGACACTTTGTATCACTAAGGCATAGATAATATCCTACATAGTTTCTTGATTAATGAAGAGGTTGGGTCCATTCTTAATGACTGTCACAGTGCAGTTTGTGGTGGTCATCTATCCGGGCTTGCAAAAACCAAAAATATTTTGCGAGTCGATTATATTTGGATATCTATTTTTAAAGTTCATGTCAAAGCAAGAAATAAGTGTCACCCTTGCCAGGTGTTCGATCGGAAGATGCACTCGTATCCATCCCCTATTCACCGGGTCATCACTGTTAGTCCCTTCACTAGGTGGGGGTGTATTTTGTGGATTGCAACCCAACCTCGGTTGGGGTGCATAAACATATTATCGTGGTCATATACTACTTTACTAAGTGGGTTGAGGCCATGCCTACAATTAAATCTGATGGTAATACTACAACATTTTTCATGTTCAATCAAATTATAGCCTTGTTCGGAATCTCGAGTGAGATTGTCACTGATCATGGAAGTCACTTTAAGATTGAAATGATGAAAGAGTTAACATCAAAATTGGGGTTTAAACATGGTCATTATTCCCCTTACTACCCCAATGAAAATGGACAAGTAGAGGCTGTGAAAAAGTCTCTCAAGACCATTTTGCAGAAAATTGTCAGCTAGAGAAAATCTGACTAGCATCTCATGCTTTACCATGTGCTTTGGGCATATCGAGCCTTGGTTAAGACTTCCACCTATTTTTCTCCTTTTCAGATAGTACACAGCGTGGAGTCAATTCTTCCTATTGAATTTGAAATCCCTTCTCTTAGACTGGAAGTTAAGATCCTACCTAACACTTCCAATCTCGAAGAACAATTCCTACACCTAGAGAGCCTAGATGAGCAACGTCGATATGCCTCTATGGATATTGAAGCAAATAAATGACATTTCAAAGTATAGTATGATAACTCTGTCTATCCCTGGTAGTATTTTGAGGGTGACTTTGTCCTCTTGTATGACCAAGACAAAGAACCACTGGGGGCAGGCAAGTTCAACCCCATGTGGCACAATCCTTATATCATGTGACATGTCTTAGAAAAAAGAGGCTATGAATTAGAATATTATGATGGGAATATGTTGGATAAGCCCAAAATGGGATCTACTTGAAAATATATTATGCTTGAGCCCCAAGATTTGGTGTAACTCTCTGTATACTAGTGTATCTTAGTGTATATAACTTTTCCCTTTTTTCATCATCTTTCTTATCAATTTTTCCCTTGGTTGGAAGATGTCAATGGAGCCTTTGGTTTACTTAGGATTCAAATAAGGTGCCAGTCATCATACATAGAATTAGCTTTTGTCGCTTGGGTTTTTTATTCACTCAAGGGTCAACTGGTGTCTTTAGGTGGAATTTGTCTAGGGCCATCAATGAATAATGTGGTTGAATATAGCGTTGTTATAGAAATTTTACGCGATGTTGTTTCACATGGTATTTTTTATTTATAATTTCTCCTGGATTCCCAGTTAGTATTATTTAATTTGAATGGAAATTACCGTGTGAGAGACCCTAATCTACTCCAATGATTCCTACAGGTATGAATTTTGGAACGACATTTTGATTTTATTACTTAGAATCACATACCTAAAAGTTCTAATTATGTATCCGATGCATATGCTAATTATGTTTTAGATTCGAATTTGTTACATTACTAAAGTAAAATAAAACACATTCACTATTGTATACATTGTAATATAAGTAAAGCCGAAGACCCATGTTTTGATATTTCATTTCTCCAAAAAATATGGTGTTATAGTACAAAATTGGGGCTCACACCCTCAAAATACATATACAATCACTCAATATAATAACCATGACATCTACACCAGTGGTGACAGATGTGTTTCATGATAGCATACTACGGTGTTTTCGAGACACTGGAAGATTCACACTCATGCACGGGGCACATCCACCACATGTTGTTGCATCGCCTCTGGCAGATCCTCTACCTGTACCATGGGAATCATGGGCGTCAAATGAGATAGGTTTCCCTACACATTTTGAAGCACTCTCTCTGCATATCCTCCCACTGGATCATCCCCTTGGTTCCTTCTCCAGTGTTGTGGGAATCCATCCAACCGTCGTGGACCTACATCTACATTATAAATAATTTTTGTTAGAATACTTGACACCATAAAAAAACATTTGCGTTTTTATCTTTAAAAAACATAAAAAAATGAAATATATTTGAAAATTGTTTCATACCTATGTATTTGTAGGTAGAACCTGGTGGAAATTACATGTTTGGGTCTCCTCTAAAGTAAATCCCTTCATATGGGTAATCCTTCAGGGCTATCACTTGTCGACGCCACCAGAAGAAGAACTCATCATTATAGGGGGTCGGTACTCTACCACCTCCCAATCGCCTCATCACCCCGGTTCACCATGACATGGATGGATTGAGAAGTCTATGTGGAGTGATTTAGACTCTAGGGATCAATCCTAGAACCCGCTCGAAGAAATAACTACACAAGATAGATGAAAACCCAAATTTCCTCTTCCTACCATGTTTGCAGTTTATCAATTGGCTCTACATGGTAGCGAGTAGTGAGGTGCACCAATCATATATTGTGGGTAATAAGAACTCCATGGAGTAGAACATCAATGGCCTTGACACATGATGCAATGAGGTTGACCCCATGATTTGCTTCAGCGTGAGAACGATGATCTTTAGACTCAGGTTGTTGATCGCCCGAATAGGGAGTTGGCTCCCTACCTTTTTTGTTCTTGCAACACAGTGAGTGGAGATTTGGTCCTCTATGTTCATGCCAATCCAACTCCCTTGGATTATAGGTTCACCACCTCACCTCGATGCGACAACCCTGTCAGAAAGTATATATCCTCGACTTCAATTCTCAATGGTTTTCCTTCAAGGTTGAAGGCCTTTATATCTGAGTCCCAAAAGCTCACCAGCATTTGGAGTAGTCTCACTTGAGCCCTCATCCCTTTGAGAGCCAAAAATCTATAAATACTACATATTTTTAGTGTTATTCGGGCCCTTGGGTCTCTTTCCACTACAACATCAACTTCCTCATGCTCTCTTTCTCTCCATTCCAATACCATCCTGCAAAGAAAATCCAATTTTCGATTCAAATTCCTTTAAAAAAAAACAAGTTATGAACTTGTACACAAGTTGCAGTTTCCATAGTCACATATAGGACTGAATATACATAGTTTGTTTTTATAACAATCACTTATAGGGTTTCATATACATGACTCTATGATATACAGTTTGCGTATACCCTAATTCATAACTTCTGCATTAAAAAAATTAAAACGTGAGACCTAATTTCAAATTCTAATCCACTAGAAATGAAGATGAGGGAAATAATACTTACTTGGTCCAGACGGTTGTCCTTTCCATCGCTCGTAGCTCACGCAATCGACACTTGAAGTTTGTGGGAAAATTGGTCCAAAATGCACCATTTGGGTAAAAATGTGAAATGGTATGCTTAATTAAATTATTTTTACTATTTATAGAAAATTTTAACCCACTTTATATAGTTTTTGCTAATATTTTGGCCTAATGGACTAGTAGTACAGTGGAAGGAGTTGGTTTTGGTGGTTTTATCCAGGGATTCTTACATTTTCTAGCATCATTTATCTCGTTCGTAACTTTGGTAGGTATAATTTCTTTGAACAACATGTAGGATAGGTCATCACTCCATTTTTCACACTTGCATTATCCTATCATTGTGATTCATATGCCTTAAGTATGATCCCATTTTGTTAGCAACACAGAACCTCCATATTCCTACTAGAAGTGTCATTAGTGAATGATAGAGTCTTACCAAACATGGGTGACCTAGTTAGAACCTATGTGCCATATGGTGTCCATGCAGAGATTATTCCATAAATACTGGGAGTCCTTTATAGTTCCAATATGACTTTGCGTTCGAGCCTCATATTCCTACTCATAATCATGATGACCTATACCTCTGGGACTCCCATGAACATTTTTTTAAGCTCTTTTACAACTCTCTCAAAAATTGAAAATATTTTCGAGTGAACTTGTCTCTTTCACACTCGTAAATTGGATTTGAAAGGACGTTTGTTTGGTGTAAGTTTAACCCTTTTTCAGACCAAGTAGAATAAACATATGAAAAAGGACATTCT
>JZKD02S0134527.1:49846-62106 GCA_000966675.3 Picea glauca
ACATTACAGATGACTTGGCCAAACTCCGGTATGGTGTTCTCCATCTAGATCAAGAATGCTGGCAATGGTGGCAATGGAGAAAAACTTCTCGTCAAGGGTATATTGCTTGGACCCACTCGCATGACTCCTTTTGAAGCGGTATATGGACAGAAGCCACCTTCAGTTCTCTCATACTTACCGGGTACCTCGAAGGTCCAGGTGGTTGACCAAACACTTATAGTCTGAGAGGATATCCTTCCTACCCTTAAAGAGAACTTGGTCATGGCATAGAATAGAATGAAGCAGCAAGCAGATCAAGGTCGCTCTGAATGTCAATTTGCAGAAGGGGATCAGGTGTTTCCGAGACTGCGACCATATAAGCAAACTTCCCTCAAGTTAGATCATTGTCAGAAGCTAGCACCCAAATTTTATGGCCCTTACACAGTTCTCAAGTGTGTGGGACAGGTCGCATATCAGTTAGCTCTACCCAGTCAGTCGAAGCTACATCATGTTTTTCATGTTTCATGCTTGAAGAAGGTGATTGGAACCAGGTACCAAATTCAAACCAACCTTCCAGAGTTAGTTGAAGAAGGATCCACTTGGCTATAGCCAGAAGCAGTTTTGGACCAGTGTGAGCGTCGTCTGTGTCAGAGAACCATCAAGGAAGTGCTAGTATAGTGGAAATATATGACTCCAGCAGACACCACTTGGGAACCAGCTACCATTCTGCAGCAGTTTCCACATCTCAAGCCTTGAGGACAAGGTTTTTTTTAAGGGGGAGGACATGTTAAGGTCCTAACCCGTACATAGGTAGATCAATGTATTCGGATGTAATAAAGGTCAATATTAATAAGGCCTTTCAATAAAATAGAATAAGGCGGATGTAAGAAGACCTAATAGAAGCTTCCACTTCTAGAAGGTTCTTCCTCTAGATGTTTCTCTTAATAGACATATTTAGTATAAATAAGGGTCAAGGGTATGAGAACCCTAGCTTGGAGATTATTGTAACAGAGCGTTGCTAAATTGGAGGTTCCCCCCTTGAAGAGGACTGTGAACATTTCTTTCTGAATCAAAGTGCTATTTCTATTGCTATTGTAATATCATTTATGTGTATTGTGAAGATTATACTGGATATTTTACTATTATTCTGCCATTTCTAGCATTTTATTTTTGTTCTACATATTTTATATATTTGTTATCTTGCAGAGGGTGATCAAGTGGAAGAAAACTCGGAACAATATCGTTCTAACTCTGAAACTAGGTTGGACATGCACATGTAGGTGAGGTCTTAGTTAAACTTCAGACAGTGAGTTGTAGTAAGGGTGAATAGGGGGAAGACTTCTGTGAGGAAAAGTTGAGGGCTACTGTAGGCATCGAGCTTCTGACAACCTGTAGAAGAAAAACTTGAACGTAAGAAATTCTTATGCTCAAATGTAGGAACACTAGAGAATATAACGGTGTTACAATAAATACTTTATCTTAACACAGTCACAGTAATTCACACGAATCAGTCGATCATGAACTCTCTCAGTATGAGATGAAACTAGATGGGATAAGAAAGTTGTCTATTATAAAACAAGAAATCTCACATATAGATACATAACCAAAGAACTAGAGTGTCTATTAAAACTTTATAATTGGGAGCTTTTCTCTCCCATTGATGCTTACAAAAATAGAAAAACTGAGTATATATACTCAGAAAAATTCACCCAACAGAGGCGTGCTCAAACGTCCAAGGCGTGGCATCTTTTCAGTCAAACCTGGACAGAAATCCTTCATCAGACGCTACCTTAACTCAGCATGGCTCTTGCAGGGGGGGGACCCACACAAAAGGGTACCACGAGCTAATTTCTCTAGGCCTCCCATACCTTTCGTTTATGGATCGAGATGAGGTTTCACCTACCTACTCGATTTTCATTAATTTCTTCCCCAGGGAGTGGCCAAGATGATATGCTCAGGACAAGACCACGTGCCTTCTCCCTAAGGCTCGGAGGCTAGCCTACCTTTCTTCTGGCACTGCCATCAATGTAACCCAGGGCCATGACCTGGCGCCTCTCTCAAGGGAACTTTGACATTTCTACTTTCAGGGATTTCTACTTCCCCTACCTTCAAATTTCCTGGTGCTCAATCTCACGAAACGGCCCTCCAGGATCAACGGTTGGATCGGCTCTAAAATTGACGGCCATGATCATTTTTCCTTGAATACATTGGCTCCATGCCCCTTCATCTTCTTTGTCCCTTTTCCATACGATCTAGTGATATGCCCGTGGGCTCGCACCCAGAGGCACCTTCGGTACTTCACGTTTCGCGACTGGGAAGAGGTTGATTCTTGTTCTTCAAATTCACAATAGGCGAAGAGGTGATAGAGCCTAATCGTGCACCACATGTCCCTCTTTGATCGGACGGCATAAAACTTATTCAGCGATACTATGGGCCCGAATACTGGACTCCTTCACATCTCTCGTTTCACGACTAGGAAGGGGATGATTCATGTTCTTCAAAGTCATGATAGGCGAAGAGGTGATAGAGACTAATCACGCGCCACATGTCCCTCTTTGATCGAATGGCCCATATGTTATTCGGCGATACTGTGGGCCCGAATCCTGGTCGCCTTCAACACTTTGCATTTTGGGGATCCTAGCTGAAGAGAAAAAGTGCTTAAGGGTCGCGATGGGCGAAGCTGCGAGAGAGCCCGATCATGCGCCACGTGGTCCTCCAGGATGGACGGCCTGCATCATTCTGGTGACACTACGGGCCCAATTCCTGTGCTAAATATGGCATAATTATGTCGGCCGCAAATATCTACCGACTGACGATCTGCTCCATCGATCAATCCTCGCCGCCCGACACTGGGTCGTGTGTCTGCTAACATTTTAAGCCCGAAACTGATATTCTATGCACTGCACGGTGTGCTCATGGCCGCATCCTTGGAAAAAATGCCTTTGTTGGACCTTTAGGCCTACTTCTTCTCAGCTCGGGCGATGGGATCAAAGGAAAGAAAACAACCCACCCCTCTTAACAAGAATTAATGTTAACATTAGGCCCCATGGGGGATAGAGTCATCCCTGTGATGATCTAAGAACTCATTTGTAGCTTCAGTGCCTTTATATTGGGCTATGGAGTCATTTACTAAGCCGAAAAATAAAATAAACAAAGAACCAAAAGGAAAATATTTACAAACAAAGGAGTCGTCTAAGGCTCAAACAAAACATTTATTCAGAAAAATCCCATTTATTGGGCTGGTAAAAACCTCCTCACCCTTCAAATTCTACAACCTGTACGTGTTATTTGAGAAAACCTCAGAGATTTCGAAGGGCCCAATCCATAGGGAATCAAACTTGCATTGATTTCCCTTATCCTGTCTGGGTGCATCCCACTTAAGCACCAAATCCCTGATCTCAAACTCCTTCTTCCTCACCTTCTTGTCAAAGGCTTGTTTGACCTTCTGCTGATGACTATAAGTTGTGTCCATCACCTGTTCCCTGATCTGTTGTACTTCCACCATTTGATGAATCCTTCTGACCATATGATCTAGATCTCCTTCATAATCTTGAAAGACTTCACTACAGGTAAGGCAAGATGAGTGGGAAAAACCACCTCTGTTCCGTAAACCAGCTGAAAAGGTGAGGTGCCCAAGGACTTCTTCATTGTCACTCGATCGGCCCATAGAGAAAATTTAAGCTTTGAATCCCAAGCCCTATTACAAGATTCAGTGGTAGTGTTATAAGTTGTTGCTTTACTGAGAACCTTTGACATTTGATGCAAGCTCTGACTTCTCTACAGACATCGGTGAATAAGGTGGGCCAATAGTACCCAACTCTGAGAATTTTGTGAGTTGTGGTCTTCCAAAAATAATGACCTCCACAAAGGCCGCTATGGAATTCAAATATAACCTTTTGGGATTCTTGTGGGTTCAAACACCTCAGCAACACCCCTATAGGGTCTCTCTAGTACAAGACTTGGTCAATGAGGCAATATTTGGCCGCCTTGAGTTTTAAAGATCTTGCTTTATTTTTACCTATTCCATCAGGGGGCTTCAACTTCTGAAAAAAGTACAAAATGTCTCAATACCAGGTGCATTCTGTTAGTGGCAAGCCGTCCTGAGAGCTTTGGCTGGGAAACTTATCTTGTTGAGTTCCTGAGCAAGTATTGATTAGACTAACCCCCAAGGTTCTACAATTGGATTCAGCCAGTAGCTTGGCCAAACCTTACCCCTTAACCAACTTGGTGGGTTTTATTTCGAGGTCAAACTCAAGGATCTTAGCAATCCATTTACCTCTTCTCCCATCTATGTTGGGTTGTACAAGGATGTCCTTCACAGAGCCCGAAGGAACGTATGCGGTCACTCTTGAGTGCAAGACATAGACTCTGAAAGATTTGAGAGATTTCACCAAGGCATAGGCATGTTTCTCCATGATTTCATACCTGATTTCTGCATCTCTTAATGATTTACTGAAGAAGGCAATGGGTTTCTCTCGCCCTTCCTCATTTTTCTGCAATAAGACCACTGCTACTGTATCAAAAGAAGCAAAATAAAAAACTAGGAAGTCTTTGGAATAGTCAGGATTGATCAGCATAGGTGCCTCAGTTAATGCCCTTTTTATTTGGACAAAATATTCTCTAGGTTCAATGGTCCACTTCACTTCATTTCCCTTTTTGAGCATGGTTGTGATGTGTTTCACCAGTTCAGAAAAATTTGAGACGAACCTCCTCAGAAAGTTAAACTTTCCTAAAAAGGCATGGACTTCCTTTTTAGACCTAGGAAGTGATAGGGTTTGAATTTCCTCTACTCTGTTGGGATCAATTCTCACTCCTTTTGTTGATACTATATGGCCTAAAATCTTTCCCTCCACCATAGCAAACAAAGATTTATTAGGATTTAGGGAAAGACCAAACCTCTGGCATTTCGAGAAAAATTTCCTTAAGTGATAGCAGTGCTCATTATCAGACCTGGAGAAGACTGTGATTTCATCCAGATAGATCACCACAAACTGATCTGTCTCTCCGATGAAGGCTATGTCCATGGCTCGTTGAAATGTTGCTCCTGCATTTATTAGTCCGAATAGCATTTTGGCATACATGAATGTGCCCCAAGGAGTGGTGAAGGTTGTCTTTTCCCTATCCTCTGCCATGACCGATATCTGATTATAGCCAGAAAATCCATCAATCATGGATATCCTGGATGCACCAGTTACCCTCTGCAATATGTGTTCCATCTTAGGTAGGGGGTAATTGTCCTTTCTTGAGATTCTATTCATATTCCTGAAGTCGACGCAAAGCCTGATTTCACCACTTTTATTCCTTACCGGGACCAAATTGGCCACCCATTTGGAATATCTCAAGGGAACAATGATTTGGGAATCTAACAACTTCTTCACTTCTTTTTCCATGACAAGAAGCAACATGGGATTTATTTGTCTTAGCTTCTACCTAAATGTCCTAGCCTCTTCCTTCAGTGGGATCTTGTGTTCAATGACGGATGTGTCATATGTCTTGAGGTCTTCATAGGTCCATGCAAACACATCAGTAAATTCTCTTAATAACTCGGTATATTCGAGCCTCTGTTCTCTGGTTAAACTGCTCAACAACTTGACAAAATTAGGCTCCTCCTATGTGCCAATGTTGCACTCAGTTGTGTTAGCATCTTCATCTGAAACCCTACCCTTTAATGCCACATAATTCCCATCGAAAAATCTTTCTAAAGGGACTAGTCCCCTCGGAATGTGATTTCTAGGCATCTGAATAATCTGTGATTAGCAATTTCATTTAAAAACACCTCAGGGTAAGGGTCACCTTCAAGGTTAGGATCCTGATCAATGTGCAACGCAGAAAACTCATCAATAGATTGGAGAAATTTTTCGATTTCAAGATCATCTTCGAATACCTTCCAATGCTTGACATTGTCTGGTACAGAGGGCCTATATTTTATCTCAACATTATACTTGACCATAGACAACAGAGGGATCTTGAACCGACTAGCTGAAATGGCTAAAGAATCGGCCAAAGCATTTTTCTTCCTTGGAATAAAAGAGATGTTGAAAGCTGAGAAACAATTTTCAATCAGGTCCCATACCTCCTCTTTGTAAGTTCTGAGCCGAGGATGCTTAGTCTGGTAAGAGTTTTTGACTTGTTGGATAATCAACTCAGCATCTCCGAACACTGCTACTCCCTTAATCCTCATTTCTTTGGAAGCCCTTAAACCTAGAACAAGAGCTTCATATTCTGCCACATTATTAGTTGCTTCAAATTCAAGCTTGTATGACAGGGATATGGCTTCCTGACAAGGCAACACAAAGACCACTCCAGTGCTAGCGCCTTCGCTGGAAGAAGCTCCATCGAAAAACATTTTCCAAATAGAGGTGGTTGGAGGAGGTGTCCTGTGATCAAATAAGGGTTTCTTTCTTATTTGGAAAGGGGCTTCAGGAGCATCAGTGAGTTGTAACAAACTAGATCCCAAATTAGTGTCTAGCGCAAAGATAGGGTGATTGGTAGGGTTTTCCTCATCGCTAACAATGTAGTCTAGCTAGGCTTCTCTGTAAAACCTCCTGTGTTCCCCTCCAAAAACTGGAATAGTAGCAGATGTGAGATCCATCTGTAATGTTCCTCCAAGCTTTTTAATCCAATATCTTGACAGCAGCATGTCGAACATGGGAGGAACATCGGCCACTACAATGTCCATGACCACACTCTTCATTGGTAGATGAAACAGAGAGACCGCCAAGTCTTTTATGACTCCAAGGCATTGCACCCTCCTTGAATCGAAAGAGTACAAATCATGATAAGTCTTTGTCACCTCCAGTCCCAATTCTTCCATTACTATTTTGGGCATAAGGTTATGGGAAGCCCCTGAATCCATGAGGCAGTTATGCAGTACTTTATCATGTATGTTCAGGGATGTGTAGAAAGGAGGGGATGAATTAACTCTATCTTCTACCATGGGACCTAGGACGATTGCTGGCTTTTCATCTTGGAGATTTATTGAGTCCATGGAAGGTTAAGGGGGCTCATATTGTAGTAGCTTGGAGAGGGACTTTTTGAAATCTTCATTATTAACTAGTTCGGAGAGGGGTACAGGAATTATAATCTTCTAAATCTCATGCTCAAAACTAAAGGAGGAGAGAGACTTAGGAGCTTCCCTTACCTCAGAGATAGGTTCATTGGTTGTTGGTGAACAATTCTGAGTTTTCTTTTCTTTAGTAGTGGTTGTTGCAGCTTTAGTAGGCCTTTCCTCTATGAGGGGATGATCCTGGCTATCAAAATTCCCTTATTTCTTTTTTGACCTGAGATTGTATCTGTTAGGATTGTTGATGGCCTTATCCCCTTTACTCAACTCGTTGATTTGGGTGTTGATAAGGGATTCTTCATATGCATATTGCGTCAAATGAGGAAAAGGAGAAGTGTCATCGATGCAATGGATCTCAGGGTCGATTTCATCCACCTCCTCCCCTTCCTCATGAGCAACTAGGCTATTCTGGAGAGGGGTCTGAATCCTCTTATCATCCCTATCTCTTCTTCTTTGTTCCCTTGGCAAAGTTTGTGGCATATTGTTACCAGGCCTCTTGAAACCTTTGTTATCAGTATTCTGGGGATTTATGTACATGGGCTTCCCCTCTAACTCCCACCTCTCTGTCCTAGCCGAAATGAATTTCAGTACTTTAGTTACCTCATCCGTCTGAAGGGGAAGGGGAAAGGAATGGGATGGGGAGGCCATTGTTCTTCTCTTGGATACATCTCTGTCAGCTTTATTCCTAAGTCGGTCAATAGCCAATATGTTAGACTCTACTTCCATGGCTGCATCCTACATGTGAGCCAGAGTGGTGGCTCTCCTTTCCCTCAGCGGGAGGCAGAAATCAGGATCAAAAGCACTGGCATAAGTGATCTTTGTAGAGGCTTCGGAGGGCTTTATCTCGGTGGGGATATTATTGTAAATTTTATTAAATATTTTGATGAAGTCAGAGACAGACTCGCCTTCCTTTCTCTTCAAAGACCCAAACTCAGTCATGTAATACATGAAGTCCTTTTTGTCTCCCCATTTTCTCAAAAAGGCACTATCCAAAGCCTCAATCCCATCAATAAATCCAGAAGGCAGGGCCCTAAACCACTTTCCAGCCTCGCCTTCAAGACTATGGACAAAAATCCTCATCCATACATCTGCATGCATGATAACATGATCATCTGTAAAACTGTAGAAGGCTTCAAGGTGTTCTTCTGCAGTTATGTTCCCCTCGCCTGTAAACTTGGGCAGCTGCTTGAGGTAACCATTTGTTGGAAGAGCATTTAGAGGCTGAGGCAACACAAGGGGAGCATACCTAGCAGCTATTATAGCCTCCATTCTGGTCATGGGGGGATTTTCTCTAGCCATAGGAATATTAAGTGGAGGAGAACTCAGAGGGGAAGGAGATTGAACTAGGGATACTAGAAACAGGCTTACAGGGGTAAGGGAAGTGACAAGGGTTTCTCCTTCTAGTCCAAAACTAGGAGGAGACAACTCGGCAGGAACACTTTCAAAATTCAGGAAACAGGAAACTTCAGAAAAAGGTCTACTAGGAAGTTGAGGAGAAGAAAATGGAGTTTCTACAGAAGGAGATGGAAAATTACCTGGTTTGGTGGTGGAAGTTTCTCCTTCAGAGGCTTTTCCTTTTCTAAAAATCACCTCCGGATCAGCTTCAAGTGTAGCTAGAGGCAATTGTGGATGGGACCGCGTGTGTCTGCCTCTGGAAGACACAACTAAAATGGAAGGTTCACTTCAGTGGATTCATCACAATGGAGTCGTCAGGTGCACAGTAGCAATCATCAAGGGCTTTGATGCCTAATGCACCTTTATAATCAGAGGCTCAATGTCGTTCAATCTCGGGGAAAAATTTCAACTTCATCCCCGGCAACGGCGCCATAAATGTCGGCATTGGAAGTCACTCCTAGATTGCAGCAGGAGAAGAGCCCGACGCCCATCAGTTTATGTCACAATTTGTTTATAGAGGGTGATCAAGTGGAAGAAAACTCAAAACAATATCGTTCTAACTCCGAAACTAGGCTGGACATGCACAGGTAAGTGAGGTCTTAGTTAAACTTCAGACAGTGAGTTGTAGTAAGGTTGAATAGGGGGAATACTTCTATGAGGAAAAGTTGAGGGTTGTTGTAGGCATCGAGCTTCTGACAACCTGTAGAAGAAAAAATTGAACGTAAGAAATTTTTACGCTCAAATGTAGGCAACACTGGAGAATATAACGGTGTTACAATAAATCCTTTATCTTAACACAGTCACGGCAATTCACGTGAATCGTTCGATCATGAACTTGTTGGCAAATGTTTAACAGGTAGCGTATGCTTGTCATTTATGGCAAGTACAACAGTGAAGATGGCAGGATCAGAGTCGATGGAAAAATAGGAACCACGTATGCTCATGAGGAACAGCGTGAAGGAGAATGTGCGCAACAAAGCTCAAGATACAGGAGTTCGCAGAGGAGAAGGAAGACAAAGTTCGAGGCCATTGAGAACTTGTAATTCCCCCAAGGTTGGGAGGAAAGTGTGCAAAGCTCAGGAGGGAGAACAGACGCCGTTAGATCGGTTGAAGAAGAAGATCTGGACCGTTGGTTTCTATGTCCAGGAGGAGCTCAGGAGAAGCCTAGAGAAGGGAGATATCGAGAGTTGTTGGATCTCATTCAGAAATCCCGTCAGCCGTCAAATCGAATAGGAGTTGCACGAGGTTTACCATCAGGAAAATCCAAGGTGAAATCTCGAAAGGAGGGTCGACTCATCGGGGTTTCATATATCGGGAATCCCGTGAGCCAATGCATTGCGGCATTGAAAAGCTCGAAACCCCGACGAGTGGTAAGACTGTGGTCACAGGGATAACGGTCATGTGGGCTAAGATCCTAGCCATGAGAGCTAGTGCGTAAAGAGCGCGTCGGAATTTGAGGGATCTCAAATCCTGAGGACATACATGTTTCGACATGGGAAAGTCCGAAACCTCGATGAGGAGGTTTGGATGCGTTCATATAGGAGAAGGTCACATAGACCACGAGCTTAACCGGAGGGCTAATTGAAGTTAGAGGCGTCAGATCCAAGCGCAGGGTCCGACCACCATTGGATTGAGAAAAACCTACATGATCTTTAAAAGTACAAGGAGTAGAGGGCTCACAAAAACTCGACGTAATCTGAGCCGTCAAATCAAGATCACATCTGAGCCGTTGATCAGAGTTTCGAGGATCGTGTTTTCGAAATGTCAAAGAAACAATGCAATAGGAATCCTGATTTCTCGATATGCAAAATCTCGGCGTAATCTGAGCCGTCAGATCAAGATGTGATCTAGACTGTCGACCCGACTCATGTCAGCAAACCACGTCAACTAGGAACACGTGGCACAACCAGGTAATGAAAAGTGTCAGACGGATTCAACATTTCAGGCACATGTAAGTCACGAATCAGAGTGACACGTGGCAGTATTCAACACGTGTCAATCCACATATGACTTCAGCAGATGGACACCTTTTCGGAGTTTCGGGGATCGAGAGTTGGACATGTCAAAGATTATTGACATCGGGAATATCAATATCACGATATATTAAATCACGATGCAATATGAGCCGTTAGATCAAGCTTTGATCTGGACCGTTGATTCCAGTCAATGGAGAGGCATCGGGGATCGAGAGTTGGACATGTCAAAAATTATTGACATTAGGAATCCTGATATCGCGATAGGTGAAATCGCGATGTAATATGAACCGTCAGATCAAGTGTTGATCGGAGGACTACTGATGCACGACACAGTGAAACTGCCAGAAACCATTGATGGCATCTGCTAGAGAAGTCAAAGAGACACCTGTGTGATCACTAGAGGAGATGAAGAGTCTCCAAGCTTCGTCCAAGTGAAGGAAGACTATTCTTAGAAGGGATTGACAGATGGATGAGCGTGGAAGCCTGTAACTAAAACAGAGAAGGTGAGCTCAACTGTCACAAAGAAGAGGAAGAGTCGCAACTGCCAGAGAAGTTGAAGAGTCACGATGATGATCAGACAGAACACTCAAGAGGTGGAGGATAATGGCACGGAGTCAGCATGTAGAGGCATTGCGAACATTGCATGCACAAGGTGCACAGAAGCTATAAATTCACGGTATAGAGAAGAGATGGTGTTTTGTTGTTGTTGTTGTTGGAGGTTGTTTTGAATGTTGTTGGTGACAGTGATTCATGTGTGAAGAAGGAGGAGAGTGCAGCAGCTGAATAGCACAGAATAGGAACTGTGCAGTGAATGGACATGGCGCACAGAGCATAAAAAGCGGAAGAACAGACAGCGCAAGTGATGTGTGCAGAAAGGCAATGAGGCAGACAGAGCAACGAAATGCAGCAAAACAGTGATGAGTCTGGTAAGCCATTGTTGAACATCATATCACTGTAATAAGTTTCATTAGCAAATATTTATATTTCAGGGTGGTTGGGAGGAGCTAGCGAGGACTTGTGTCCTCAAAGGTTCAAGTGGATCCTTGAACACAGGGAGTTGGTGCTTCCTTCTAGTTGGTGCTAGAGAAACCAGGGAGTTGGTGCTTCCCTCTATTGGGTGCTATAAAAAACAGAGAGTTGGTGCTCTCAGCAAGTTGCAGCATGCAAAACTAAGGTTGTAGCCTCATTATGAGTTGGTGCTCATATGTATGATATTGTAAAGAATGTAACCATTACTTATCAAATAAAGAAAAAGAGGTTTTTACCCTGCATGGGTTTCCTCGGGAAATATTTGTCTCTGTGTTTCTCATATATGTGAATGATGTTGAAATGTCATTGTTTATTTCCCTGCATTATTGTGATCATCATTCAGTGTATCTACAAAGAGTTTAAAAGAACCATAATTGTTTAAGCACGGAAACAATTGATTCACCTCCCCCCCCTCTCAGTTGTCTAACAATTGGTATCAGAGTTGGCCCCTTTTATCTAAGGGTAGATCCTAGAGCTTAAACATGTCAATCCATGAAGGAAATTCAACCAATAAGGCCCCTTTGTTCAATGGAACAAACTTTGCCTTCTGGAAAGTTAGAATGAGAACCTACATAATGGATTTAGGTGCAGATGTCTGGGATATGGTAGAGATTGGTTATGTAAATCCAGTTGTGCTAGCTAATAAGGATGACAAACTAGAATTTAGCTTCAATGCTAAGGCTATGAATGTTATCTTGAGTGCGCTTGCAGAAGCAGAATTTGTAAAAGTTATGCACCTAGGAACTGCCAAAGAAATGTGGGACAAACTCATTAACAGTTATGAGGGTAATGAGAAGGTAAAGGATGCAAAGCTTCAA